>NDXB01019558.1:65038-89784 GCA_002631895.1 Agapornis roseicollis
GGGGGGGGGGGGGTGTATTTTTATAAAGAATCATTTTGGTAGGTATTTCTTGTCCAAAATTCTGGAGGTTTTCGCTGGGACAGACTTAAATATCAGAACCATGCTCAGCACTTTGAGGCAGTGGTCTTCTGGTGCAGCGAGGAAGAACTTGACTGTACTCGTTTTGCCTGGGATGGTTGATTTCTTCACAGTAGCCGGGTCTGGTGCTGTGCTCTGCATTTGTGACCGGCATTGGTAGCACAGGGACGTTGTAGCTGTAGCTGAGCAGTGCTTGCACAGCAGCAAGCTCTGTTCTGCTTCTTACCCAGCCCCACCAGCAAACAGGCTGGGGTGGTGCAAAAGGCTGGGAGGGGACACAGCTGGGACAACCGCCCCACCATATGATGCTGTGCTCAGCAACAAAGGCTGGGAGAAGAAGGAGGAAGCGGGTGCCTGAAGCGGAGGCAGCATGGAGCTATTAATTCAGCATCCTGCCCCAGCTAACTAGCTCCATGTCAGCAAGCTGACCTTCACTTACAGTCTCAGAGCAGCCTGGCCCCACATGGAACCAAATATTTCTGCATGGCACCATATATTCCTGCGTAACCATACTTGATGATTCATGTACAATACACCCCAGGAGAGAGCAATGAATCAACTGTAACAGTGTGAAAAATGGCCTGTTGTGATTTGTGGCCTCTGCCTGGTTCTGAGCAAGAAACCACACTGCTGACGTGTATAATGTAACAGGAGACAGAAGTCTATTAAACATGATGCCCCTGCCAGCAGCAGCTGACACTGTGCCAGGAGTAAGGCTAGAAATTCTTTGTACAGCAGCACACTGGTTCTCATTCTGTGAAGAAACTCAAGGACAGCAACCCTATCCTTTGTTAATCTGTGAATCTTGATAAGCGCTGGAGTTGGAGCTGGCCTGAGGAAGCTGTGAGTTCAACAGAAATGCTGTATAGGTGGGCACGCTGAAGAGGTAGCAGCATAGGTGAAAGGTACCAGAACACTGAGGGCTTGGCTCTTGGTGTGGCAGGTTGGGGCACCAGCATACAAGGTTTAGCAATGTGGGCACTATGGGTGGGGAGGGAAAGGGGGCCATGTCGGGAGGTGCATGGGAAGTGGCATGGCCATAAAAGACCAAAAGCAACGGCTTAACCCCCTGCTCCGGGCTGGGAGATGTGGGTGAACTGTTTGTTTACCAAATGAGGAGAGCATTGAACGTCATTCCTGGCATGTGGAGTAGGGAGATTACCCAATCTTGAGACCTGCAGGAGCCTTGGTGGAATCTCAGATTCCTGTGTAATGCAAGCTGTGATGTTAGTAACACCACAAAGTCACTTTATAAGCAAACTGTAAAACAACACACCCTTAGGAGCAGGAACTCTCTCTCCCATGGCCTAGATTCAGCAGTCTTTAAGCTCGTAACCTCCCGCTACAGTAATTACATTTTTACTGGGAAAGAATTTGAAGCCTAGAAGTTTTGAGGGGAATTTCCAGTAGGTGAACACTGCTCCTGTTCCGCTGCTCCTAATTTCTTGTTGTCGAATGTGTCTGGCAGAGCATTACAGTCCTAAACCGCTGAGCAAGAAGTGGAGGAAAGGCACAGCAGCACTGACCAAGGCACCAAGCAGTGTGGCCGTGGGCAGGGAAGGGGCACTGAACGAGTGATGTGATGGTGTGCGGAGTGACAAAGGGGCTGATGATGCCCTCCTCCTGCCCCCTGCCAGCAGCACCATGCCAGGATTTAGTCCCTCATGCCTTCCCCCCATAGCCAGGAGAGAAGGGGGTCCCCAGTGAGGTATTCCTGCTAAATCCTTACTTCCCTGCAAAACCGTTGCACACCCCATCTCCCAAGGCAGCTCTTTCTACCTGTGTTAATGCCATGCCATAACAGAGCTTTCCATGGCTTACTAATTAACTTCCTCCCACCTCCGGGAACACCTAGCCACTCCCTTTGTCCTCACCTATCCCAGCCATTTATAGCAGCTATGGGATGCTAGAAATAGAGCCGTGTCCACTAAGAGCCCAGGAGCCTGGAGACAAAAGGAGTAGTGCAGTCGAGTCACAAAGGAGGTATTCTCTAGCTCGCTGCAGTGAGGCAGCATGAGAAGACCTGGATGCACTTCAAGGTAAGTGGCCAGGGACAGGAACGCTGTGGGTGCAGAATAAAGGTAGAAAGGTCTGGTCCAGGTAATCCTGGGAGTTCTTAATAACCTATAGAGTTAGTTACAGTTTGCTCCAGGTGGAGGTTAATTTTGCTGTGATTGTTTCCTTCCTGTATTCCAAGTCTTTTAATTTGAAAGAACCTCATTAGGTCAACACACAGAACTGTTATTTTCAGCTTAAGCCAAATGAACCAGAAGGTTGTCCCAAGCCTTAAAGCATCCGTAGCAGCACCTCCCAGTATGACCTGAGAGGTGGTTTTCCATGTTTTCTTCCCAGCTGGAAGATGGCACGGGTTGGGAAGGTGAGTTGAACCTCTGGCACAGCCCTGATGACAGCTCCCCGAGGATTTTGGCTCTAGGAAAAGTTCTGTGTCTTGGCAAATGGCTCCCAAGTGCTTCCCCAAAGGGCTCCCAGGCTGTTGCATGTCTTCCGTGCCTGGGTGACTCTTGTGCAGTGTTCAGGTTGTGGCTTTTTCTCTTCAACTTTGCTTTGCAAAAGACTATATGAATGTGCCAAAAAGTAGATGCTGGCTCTGATTGTAGCCTGCGACTCCGGGCTGTGCCGGACTTCATGCACCCATGGTGAAATGCTACCTCACTGTTGTGTGAGGAAGGAAGAAATCACTGCAGCTATGATCCCATGCATCATGTCCTCTGCACTCCCACTGGCAGGCTGGTGGTTATGAAATCCCTCTGCTTGTGGCTGTAACTGTGAAAGATCAGTTCTGTCTTCTGTAACGCTGGGTACTTCTCCAGTTCTCCTTCAGTTTGTGCCCGTGAAAGCAGCAAAATAGCTCTCCGGCAAGTGGGACGTGTCTTTTCTGGAGGGCATTGAAGGATGGGGAGTGTTTCAGCCATCCTGAATAGAGTGTCTGTTGGCCCAACAGACAGATATAGAAGTGGCTTGGTCAGAGACTTGCAGTCTTGTGACAAAGGTGTGTGTATGTGGCACTAGTGGAACAGTGTTTAAGAGCAGTGCTGGCTCTCACAGAGCTGTGCCAGGGCAGTGGGTGCAGGGCAGGTGGTGGAACCCCTTGTGCAGGTTTGCAGGACACCTTGAAACCAGCAGTAGGCTTTGTGGGTGCAGCGGTGGGAGGCTGGGCCCCAGGGGTGATGGGGACAGGACCGGCTGCATGGGTGCACCAACCAGCACCTGCATACCTGCAGCCCCCTCCTCTCCTCTCCCTCCAGTCCCCACTTACCTGCACTGCTTCCTGGGGATCACCTTGATCCCAGCCCTTGGTCCTTCTCCTGAACATCTCCACTGGTCTTTGTTGGGGGGAGGGGGGACAGTGGTGTGAAGGTGGCTGCAGTCCCCTCCCTTTCCCCATTCCCTGAGCACTCCCTGAGCTGGAAGGCAGGTATCCACCCATATATCCCCAGGCAGGGGAACAAGCACAATGCCACAGGGTAGTGTTGTTAGGCATCCTGGGACAAGAAGCCCTCCCATCAGTGACAGATGTTCCTTAGTTGCCTCCCAAGGTGAGAACCAGCAGGGCAGCCACCTCAGGGGGATGTGTGGCTATAGTGGATCCTCCTGTACCCCTCTGGTGAAGCTGCATTTGTGATTACCTCTCTGAAGTGCCTGTTCACCAGCACACACAGCGTTGGGTGGCGTGCATTCAGGAGGCCCTATCACATAAAAATCCACTGAAACTCTCCTTTCTCTCCAGGCATATCAAATGTCTCGTCGTTTTCAGCCTTTGCCTGGGACTGGTCTTCCTGTCAGGAGTCTTCCGTATGAAGAATAAAGACTACACGTAAGTGAAGTGGAAGCAAGGTTGTGTGACTTCATCTGCACAGGGCAGAAAGAGTCTGACCTGTGGCACTTGATTTAACCTATGGGTTTAGGCTAATAATGGAAGGGCAGTGGCCCAAAATTATGTCCTAGATCCACATTTGGGTGGCAAGGGATGAAACCAGCCAGAGCGCAGCTCTCTGGGGCAAGATCAGCCATGTGGAAAAAGAAAAGGGGATCAACCTGAAGCTTTTGGGTGGGAACCTGGAGAAGCAGAAAACAGTCCGACATCTGTGCCTGAGGGATGGGGCTTATTTAGGTGGGTGCCTTGCCCCAGCTGCAGGTGGGGTATCAGAAGGAGAACCTGCTCAGGCTTGGCTTCATCAGGTCCCAGAGATGGGGTATGGCACTGCAGGGGCTGTTTTCCCTACCTGTTGCCTTCCTGCAGAATCTCAAAGGTCCATGAGGAGCTGCTGATACCTTTCACGCCTTGCCGTGCCAAGACTAATGTCATGTTCCTCAAAACCCACAAGACAGCCAGCAGCACTGTCCTCAACATCATGTTCAGGTTCGCAGAGAGGTACAACCTCACCGTTGCCCTGCCAGCTGACCAGCTTGTCCACCTGGGCTACCCAAACACCTTCCTGGCCCACTTTGTGGAGGAATTTGAAGCCATAGGACAAAACTATAACATCATGTGCAACCACCTGCGGTTTAACCCCTCCGAGGTAAGGAAGGGCCACAACACCTGCGGAGAAACCCAGTTCAACAAGGAGGGCCTCCAGACTAACAGCCTCTCTTCTTACTCCTGGCAAATAGGTGCAAAAGGTGATGGCAGCAGACACTTTCTACTTCTCCATTCTGAGGAACCCCATTCCTCTGCTGGAGTCTTCCTACATCTACTACAAGGACACTGTCCCTGCCTTCAGGATCTCCAAGGATGTGAATGAATACCTGGCGTCACCCATGAAGTATTACCATCCAGCGGATTACAAGCAAAACATCTACGCCAGGAATATCATGTGGTTTGACTTTGGCTATGACAACAATGCAGAAGACAACAAAAAGTACATTCAGGCAGTCTTGAAGGAGATTGAACAGAACTTCCATCTGATCCTGATAGCAGAATACTTTGATGAGTCCATGATCCTCTTGAAGCACACTTTGTGCTGGGATCTGGATGATGTGGTTTACTTTAAGCTCAATTCCAGAAGCCAGGACACTGTCCAGACCTTGACTCCAGAAAGCAAGGAGCAGATAAAAGCATGGTGCTCACTAGACTGGAAACTGTACCTGCACTTCAACCAGAGCTTCTGGAGGAGAATTGAGGAGACTATAGGCCTTGAGGAGCTGGAGAGGGAGGTGAGTCGCCTGCGAATGAGACAGAAGGAGCTCATGGAGACCTGTCTCTCAGACCAGGAAGCAGTGGGAAAGGATCACATCAAGAACAAAGCTCTCCTGCCTTTCCAGTCAGGGGATGCAAATATCCTTGGGTATAACCTCAAACAAGACTTAGACAATAGGACACTGAGAACCTGCCAGAAAATGGTAATGCCAGAGCTCCAGTACACATCCTATCTTTATGCTGCCCAACACCCGCACAAGAAGAGGAAGCAGTTAGGTTTGCCCTTGCTGTGGACCACTTTCCAGGAGAAGATGCAGCCCCCTACCCCCAACTAGGGCGTGTGACAACCCATTGCAGTTTCCCACCCCTTCGCATCATCCCATGTCTGGCGCATGACTGGTCCACAAGGCTCTTGTACATGAGAGAGAGAGAGGCAGGGGAGGGCTTTGTTCAGGGCCACCAAACTGGTGGTGGGTCCCTTTTTGGGGACGTTGAGCCAAAGGCTCTGCATTGTCCAGATCCTGCATGATGCCTGTTGCCAGGCAGGGGGTCAGCCTGCTGCTGCTGCGTGCTGAGCAGGCTTTCAGCTGGCTTAGACATTCCTGCCTCTTAATCATTAATCACAGGCTTAATCATTTTGTTTGCAGTTGACTTTGTTTAATAGCTGTCATATCGTGCAGACTGGTCACAGCTCACTAGAGCAAGACCTGTTTTGGGGCCTTTAGGGGAAAAAATGGGAGGGGGAGGGAAATGAGGAAGAGAGAGTAATGAGGGGATGCAGTGGTCAGAGGAGTAGAGGAGGTGTTGAGTGTCCTGTCCAACATCCATGCTCAGTGACATCAAACCACCATGCAATGCCAGTGCTGCTCTTTGGATGAGAGTCGCAAGCACCATGGCCAAAGCTGGGTGTGCTGCTGGCAGCCTTTCCCCACCAGCACATGAGATGTTGTTTTTCATGTGTGTCATGGGGTGTGTGGGGCCTCTGTACCACCTGAGACAGCTTGGTGCTCCCCTGGGAGCAACATCTGGGGTTTCACCCCGCTCCCTTGGACAAGGGTCCCCAGTCCTTGGGCATGGATGATCCCTTGGGCTCAGCATCCCTGAGGCCCTTTATCAGCAGAGGCTTTGCTGCAGACAGAGGGACCCCTTCTTGCCCCCACTGCTCTCCAGCACTGATGAGGAGAGGGGTGGAGGGAGACATAGCTGTGGATACACCAGTCACACCATCTAGGTCCTGCAGCTGCCCTGACCAGTGCAAGCAGGAAGAGATGCTGGCTGAGCTTTGACATAGAGCACCATGGACAATCCATTGGGCAATCATTAACGGCCATGATGCCAAAGCCACTGGGCTTGGTGCCCTTCTGACAGACCTTCCCAGTGCTGTAGCAGTACTGGGACCTGGATAGCAAGACTGGGATGATGATCCAGGATCCCTTGGCTTGCAGCTTTCCTGCAGGGAGAGATGCTGTTGAAGGCAGTGGTGTGAGAAGCAGAGCAGGGATTTCCCTTGGCTGTGTTTAAACCCAGGAGGTAGTTGAGGGAGCCAGCCGAGGCAACAGTTAACCGCCTGCAGTGCAACCTGTGTTCCTCTCAACCCCTGTGCACAAGGGGAGCAGCAACAGCACTTTCATGGTTCTCTGCTCCAGCAACCCGAGATGAAAGTAACCAGGCGTTTCTAACTACCTGGGGTGGAGGAGACGGCTGCTGCAAGCGTTCAGCCTGGGCAATCCCTGGGGGCCTGTCCTGGCCAATGCTGCACCCTGAGTTTTACCTTGAAGTCTCTGATCCATGACTGCCATGTGAATGTTGCTGAGTTTCTTTGGCTGAGCCAATGCCTGGGGTGGAATATCAGCATAGAAATAGTTGCTTAACAGCTGACCTGTGGTGGGGGTCCTGGGAAGGCTGGGACCCTCCAGACCACAGCCCACAGGCTGGGGAGCTCACAGCTGTGGTGGCCCATGGTGAACATGGGTTGCAGGACCTGGGCAGGGAGCTCCAGCCCCACACAGCCTGTGGGAGGAGGGAAATCATTGAATTATGGAATGGTTTGGGTTGGAAAGGACCTTAAAGCTCATCCAGTTCCACCCCCCTGCCACGGGCAGGGACACTTTCCACCAGACCAGGTTGCTCCAAGCCCCATCCAACCTGGCCTTGAACACTGCCAGGGATGGGGCAGCCACAGCTTCTCTGGGCAACCTGTGCAGGGCCTCACCACCCTCAGAAGGAAGGATTTTTTCCCTCATATCTAATTTAATCTCCCCTCTGTCAGCCCAAAGCCTTTCCCCCTGTCCTGTCACTGCAGGCCCTTGTAAAAAGTCCCTCTCCAGATTTCTTGTTGGCCCCTTTAGGCACTGGAAGCTGCTCTAAGGTCTCTGTGGAGCCTTCTCTTCTCCAGGCTGAATAAGCCCAGCTCTCTCAGCCTGTCTCCATAGCAGAGGTGCTCCAGTCCTTGGAGCATCTTTGTGGCCTCCTCTGGACTCACTTGAGCAGCTCCACATCCCTTTTGTTTTGGGGTCTCCAGAGCTGGACACAGGGCTGCAGGGGGGGTCTCAACAGAGCAGAGCAGAGGGGCAGGATCCCCTCCCTCCACCTGCTGGTCAGGGTTGTTGTGATGCAGCCCAGGGCAGGGTTGGTTTCTGAGCTGTGAGCACACACTGCTGTGCTGCTGGGAACCGCAGCAGGAGATGCCAGCACCCCCATGGCTCCCTCTGCATCCCCTTGGGGGCTCCAGCCAAGGTGGTTTGGCAGCTGCGGGGCCCCAGCTCTGCCCAGGGTCCATAACGGTGCCTTTGTGCTGCGGGTGCTGCATGAGCGACTGCCACTGCTGACTCAGGGGTTTCTCCCAGCCACTGTGGGAGCCCTGTGACCCATTGCAGGGGGGACCCTGCGGGGTGGGAAGAGGGGAGTGAAGCAGTAAGGCAGCAGGCTCTGCAGAAAGCCGTCTGCTGCCGGAGCCAGTGCTACCCTGTGGTGTGCCCGGGACAGAGGGGATCTGCGGCTGAGCAGGACCTGGTGAGTGCCTTCACTTTTAATGTGGGGTGTTTGATCAGCAATAGGTCCTCATCAAATCACAGGTGAAAGCTACCTTCAGCTGCTCCAGCTGCGCCCTGGAGCGGGATGCCCATCTGTCTCCTCCCATGGTGGTAACCTGGGATATGCAGGGACGTGTAACTCTGGGACAGCTGACTGTGGTGGCACTCCTGCTGTCAGCATAGAATCACAGAATGGTTTGGGTTGGATGGTACCTTAAAGCTTATCCTGTTCCAACCCCCTGCCATGGGCAGGGACACCTTGAACACTGGCAGGGATGGATGTCCTTGAAGATCTATTTTGTTTTATTTTGGGGTAGCCCAGGTCAGCCTCTTCAGGGCTACCCAAAATCCTGTGACCCCTTTGAGCAGTGGTGATTCGTCACCACAGCAGCACACCTTCAGCTCTCCCAACCCCAGCCCTGCCTGTAGCCACCAGCCCTCCAGCCCATGCTCTCAGGGGGTTCCCCAAACCCAAGCTCACCAAGTTAAACCCCTAATCCCCTCCAAGGGCAACCCAGTCGCAGCCAGTAACCACAGCTGTGCCCAGCAGCCGGTGTCCCCCCTTCATCAACCCACTGGGGTCGGGCCACATCTTTGTGCTGCAGATGCCATGGGCTCCCGGCACTTCCCTGCCCGCACCGTGCTCTTTGAGAAGGAGTCCAACGGTGTCACGTACCGTGTGCCCGCCCTGCTCTACCTGCCCTGCGTGGCCAAGCTGCTGGCGTTCGCGGAGGAGCGGCTGAGCGCGGACGATGCCCACGCCAACCTGCTGGTGCTGCGCCGCGGCTCCATCTACGGCAGCTACGTGGAGGTGGGATGAGGGATGCCCTGGGGCTGCAGGGGGCACAGGGGGTGGCTGTCCTCCATTGCTTGTGCCTGGCACGGCTGAGCTCCTGGAGACAGCCACAACAGGGAGGGGAGACCAGGTCGGGTGGAGTGGTCCTCATCCCTCTCCATGCTCTCCTCCTCCTCCTCCCTGGGCAGTGGGAAGATATGCGTGTGCTGGAGACAGCGATGCTGCAGCACCACCGCTCAATGAACCCCTGCCCGCTCTACGATGAGTTCACCGGCACCCTCTTCCTTTTCTTCATCACGGTGCTGGGCAGGACACCCGAAGCCTACCAGATAGTCACTGGCCAAAACGTCACCCGCCTCTGCTGCATCACCAGCACTGATCAGGGACTGAGCTGGAGCAAAGCCACGGACCTGACGCAGCAGGTCATTGGTGAGGCCATCAAAGGTAGCACACTGGAGTGGGGCGAGAAGAGAGGAGAACATAAGGGTGATCATGGCGGTTTGGGTCTCCTGGGTGCATCCATTGTGTTGCTGGAGGTGGCCTCAGAGTAGGAAGGCCACAGGCCTCAAAGAGGTGGGGTGGAAAAGGATCTTAAGCAGAGGAGAGGTGGGATGGAGGGAGCACTTGTATCATTTGCATGGAGGAAAAGAAGATGGAAAGGCCCAGTAGCTACAACTAGGAAAAAGAGAGCCCTGCTGCCTCCCACCCCTCCACCTCGCTTGGCTAGGCTGGGAGGGATGCTACAGTGACCTTTCCACATTGGCCATGGCAGGAGCACCCTTCAACCCCATCCCATCTCCTCTCCCTAGACTGGGCAACTTTCGCGCTGGGCCCTGGGCATGGGATCCAACTGCGGTCGGGCCGGCTGCTGGTGCCTGCCTACAGCTACCACATCGACTGCAAGCAGTGCTTCGGGCAGCTCTGCAAGACCACCCCTCACTCCTTCGCCTTCTACAGCGACGACCACGGCCGAGGCTGGCGCTTCGGGGAGTTCATCCCCAACCTGCAGACAGGCGAGTGCCAGCTGGTCTCAGTGGACGAGGAGGATGGCTCCAACGTCCTCTACTGCAACGCCCGCAGCCCCCTGGGCTTCAGGGTGCAGGCGCTCAGCACGGACGATGGGGCCATCTTCCATGGGGGGCAGCTGGTGCAGCGGCTGGTGGAGCCCCCCCATGGCTGTCACGGCAGCGTTGTCGGCTTCCCTGCACCTTTTGTCTATGTCCCCACCACCCCCCGGGACCCCGTGATGCCTGTCCGGGGCTCAGCTTCCCAGATGCTCCCTGGGATACTCCCAGGGTTTCGGTACCTGTCTGCTGGGTGTGCAGTGGGTGATGAGCTGTCTGCAGCGGCCACCAGCAGCCACCATGAGCCAGCTGAGCCCAAGGAGGGCTGTCCTACCCCAGAGCATCATCACTATGCCGATGGCAACACGTTGGTCCAAAGGGACCCTGTGGTGACTCCCAGGCCCACCAGCTTCTTCCAAGCACCCACATGGATCCTCTACTCCCACCCCACCAGCTCCATGTCACGGGTCAACATGGGGGTTCACTTGAGTACCTTCCCCAGGGATGTGGAGAGCTGGACTGAGCCATGGGTCATTTACGAGGGCCCAAGTGCTTACTCAGACCTGGCTTACATGGAGCTGCCCTACAACGAGGCCCCCATCGCTGGTGGCCCAGCCATTGCTTTTGCCTGCCTCTATGAGAACGGGACACGGTCACCCTATGAGCAGATCTCCTTCAGCATGTTCACCCTGCACGATGTGCTCCAGAACATCCCCCTGACAGCCACTGGTTCCCAGCGGGATGGCAGCTCCCCACGCTGCAGGAAGCAGGGGAGAAGGAGCTGCCTCATCTCTTAGTGCCCCCCAAGGTCAGCTCCTCCCAGTCCCTCAGCACCAGTCCCCAGGGCACCAACCCAGAGACCAGCACACTGGGATGCTCACAGGGTTCCTGCCTTCAGCCATCATGGCCACATCACACAAAAGGTATGTGTTACCATCCCCAAACTGGGGTTTAGCTGGGTTTCATTGCTGGTTTTAATTGCTGTAGTTGGTTGGGCATGGAGGCTTCTGCCACCAGCCCAGTCCTGGGCTCCTTTCAGTTGATAACACAGGGATGTTCTTGTTATTGCTGAGCAGTGCTTACACGGACCTGCTCCTCAGCTCACCCCACCAGCGAGCAGTCTGGGGGTGCACAAGGTGTTGGAAGGGGACACAGGCAGGACACCTGATCATAACTAACCCAAGGGATATCCCATTCCATATAGCTGGTGGTGAGCAACTGTTTTCATTTGTGTTCCTTGTCTTTCTTGGATTTTGTTTCTTTGTCTTTGATATTTTCCTTATCACTACAATTAGTTATTAATTGGCATTGTTATCATTTTATTTCAATTATTAAACTGTCCTTATCTCCACCAACAAGTTCTCTGACTTTTACCTTCCAATAAGCCACAACAATCCCCCATTTACTGTTTCACCTGGCTCACTGCTTGGCTCACTCCTCTGAACCCCATCAGTTTTGGGGAAACATCGTCCCAGCACATGCAGGTTCGGGTCTGTGTCCCTGTAAAGGTTTAGGGGACAAGAGTGAACGGAGGGAGATGCTGAAGCTGGTGACACCCCTGGGAGGTGCAGTCATGGCTGCTGAGCCAGTGGGGACAAAAAGCTGCTCCTTTCATTTGCTGCATGCATGTGTGTGTGTGTGTATGGGTGAACTTTGGGCTACACCTCAATTCCACCACTTCCTCCCACAGCACAACTCCATCCAAGTCCCCCATGGCCAGCCGGAGCCTGGCTCAGCTCTTCATGTCTCCTTCACCTGAATACAGACTGATTAATGAAAATGAGTTAAATGTTCCAGCTCTTACCACTACAAACACTACAGTGTCCCATTTTGCACTGAGGTGAGTGGAGGCTGATGAGGAGCAGCTGGGGAAGCCATTGGGCTCATGCCATGGGCCAGGTCCTCACCTCCATTGCTCACTGGGCTGGTTTACACCCCCACATGGCTGCCAGCCCCATGGGCACCCCCAGGGAGGAGGAGGAGGAGGAGGAGGTATAGCACAGGCAGAGGGCTCTGCACACAGTCAGCCCTTCGCATGCCAACCTCATGCAGGCTGGGGTGTTCATCCCTCATGGGGGACTCTTCTTCCCATCACAAAAGCCACAGAGGCAGCCAAGGCAGCCATTGAGGATCTGTATGGAGGCCAGTACCATCTCAGCAGCACTGATGAGCAGCAGGAGGGAGAAGAAGACAACGTTCCAGGCCACTATGCCCTCTGGCTCCAGGCAGGTGCTCCAGGTGCGACGATCATATAGGTAGTTCTCTGTCCTGAGGGATGGGGAGAGGAGGAGATGTAAGAATCTGCTCTGTGGCAAGTCAGGAATTACATCACTTTCTGCTGTGGATGTATGTTCCATCCTTCATCCCAGGGATGAGCAGGGTCAGCAGAGTGATGGGGATGGGAAGCACAATATAGAAAGCCATGAACAGTGCGCACCTCTTGAGCTATAGGGGTCTTGCAATCATAGAACTGTTTGAGTTGGAAAGGACCTTACAGCTCATCCAGTTCCAACCCCTGTCATGGGCAGGGACACTTTCCACCAGACCAGGTTGCTCCAAGCCCCATCCAGCCTGGCCTTGAACATTGCCAGGGATGGGGCAGCCACAGCTTCTCTGGGCAACCTGTGCCAGGGTCTCAGCACCCTCACAGGAAGAATTTCTTCCTCATGTGTAATCTAAATCTCCCCTCTGTCAGCCCAAAGCCTTTCCCCCTGTCCTGTCACTGCAGGCCCTTGTAAAAAGCCCCTCTCGGGATTTTTTGTCAATCCCTTTAGGCACTGGAAGCTGCTCTAAGGTCTCTGTGGAGCCTTCTCTTCTCCAGGCTGAACAAGCCCAGCTCTCTCAGCCTGTCTCCATAGCAGAGGTGCTCCAGTCCTTGGAGCATCTTTGTGGCCTCCTCTGGACTCACTCGAGCAGCTCCACGTCCCTTCTGTGTTGGGGTCCCCAGAGCTGGACACAGGGCTGCAGGGGGGGGGTCTCAACAGAGCAGAGCAGAGGGGCAGGATCCCCTCCCTCCACCTGCTGGTCAGGGTTGTTGTGATGCAGCCCAGGGCAGGGTTGGTTTCTCATCAAATTGTATCAACCAATGCCTCAAGTCCTTCCCCTCAGGGCTGCAATCACCTCCAGCAAACCCAGCCACCAAAGTGACACTGACCTCATTAGCAATACGCTGACGAGGCATCACCTCCACTCAACTGCACTGCCTCACCTGGCATCAGGCTCCTGGCTGCCAGTGTCCAGGAAGGGGTAACCCCAGACGGTGCCATGCCTGTGGCCATGCTGGGAGGTGTTGTAGAAGCAGAGGGGTCCATTGGTCAAACCCACCCCAGAGAAGATGAAGCAGGCAGCAGCACCCAACAGCGCCAGCTTGGAGAGCACAGCAGAGATGAAAGCCTGTAGACAGCAACCAGGGACACAGCACACTGAAAGTCAGGTGGGCTCCAAATGCAGCTTCATGTTATTGGTGCAGTTTGGCAAGGGGGCACAACTCTCCTTCCCTTCACCCCAAGGGGCTCCAGTCCTGAGGGTCTGAGGCTGAGGATCTGAGTCACTGAGTTATTTAAGTTGGGCAGAAGCAGGCAGGAAACAGGGCAGGGAGCTGCCACATGGAGCCTATGACAGCATGAACAGGAAGCTCTGTCCTCTGAGGAGGTAGCACCATGCAGCATCCCACTCCAGCTCCATGGGAGAGGAGCACCCTGCCACAAACTCCCTTTGGAGAGGGGCCATCTATCACATCCCACCATGGGGCCATGGGAGAGGAGGATCCACGTAATGTCCCACTATGGCAGAGCTGCCACCCCACCCCACCATGCTCTGGGGGTCCCAGTGCTGCCTTACATTGCGACGGGTACCGCAGTCGGAGCAGCCAGCACACCGCCACCCCAGTGCCGTGATGTGGGTCGCTGCCAGCAGCACCTGCAGGAAGGAAAACATGGCTGGGGGATAAAGGGGAGCCACCAGCTCCATGCCTTTGTCCCTGCTGCACGGACACGAGGAAGGACTCGGTGCAAGCTGCAGTACTCACGATGATGCCTCCACCCCAGACACCCGGCACGGCCTTAGCATGTTGGCTGATGTGCCCCTCCACCAGGTACTTCGATGCCCCTCCAGGGAAGAGCAGGAGGATGCTGGCTGCTATGGAGAGTGTGCCCAGCACCAGCAGGCAGGGACCCACGATCCGGCTGCATGTCCCTACGCACATGGCCACCCTGCATGGGGATAGGGAGGAGGAGAGGAAGGGATTGCGTTCAGAGGGCTGGAGCACCTCTGCTATGGGGACAGGCTGAGAGGATTGGAGTTTTTCAGCCTGGAGAAAGGAAGGCTCCAGGGAGACCAACCACCACACCTTGGTTTGACTCAGAGAGCTTACAACAAGCAGGAGGGAGCCAGGCAAGGGACAAAATCCTTGGGCAAGGACTTGTGAAAGCACATCAGTCTGCAATCAAATCCAACAGCAACTCCATCCCACACTAGTCCTACCATAGATCAGAACATGCTGACACCAACTAAAGTTAATTAAGCAAAGGACATTACCTGTCCCCAGGCAGCCACCCAGCCCCCCTGTTATTAATTTATCAGTTCACCTGGAAAGTGCCTGTCCATCTGGTGATACCTTGTCAAAAATCAGCTCTCCTTCTCCTGTACCTGCACCTCCACCTGGGAGATATCCATCAGCTGCTCTAGGACCACTGAAAACAATCTGGTTTGCTGTTTCCTGGCTCCACAGGTTTCTTCTGCCCTGTGTGCATTTTTGCTTCACATTGATTTCATGCATTTAGCCCTTTCCCAGTGGTTTGCAGCTTGTCTTGCACAAGCTCTCTGAGCAGAGCTGACTAATGAAGCTATTCCAGGCTTGCTGTGGCATTGCAGAAGCAGAAGTGAACAGACGCCATATGGAAGAGCTGCCTCAGCCCCCCTCCCTCAGAGCAGCATCAGTGGCAGAGGGGAGCAGTTCAGGCTGCATGTCCAGCCCCTGCATGGCCTGAGAGGCGGAGGGACACTAGCACTACGGGGCTTTGCCTTGCTACAATCTGCCAGAGATCTGCCACAGCAGCCCCGGCTGGCTGCTGGGGTCCAGGGAGAGCAGATAATGGAGGAACAGGGCTGCAAGAGCCTGCTTCATAGAAAGAACGCAAGCCAAAAAGCCCAAGGGGGACCACCAGGTCCGCTCATCCTGGAGCTTCACCTCCTCCCTGCTTTATATCCTCCCTGCCTTGGTTAAAATCAATTTTGGGCCTCTTGCCCTCACCGTGGTCCCACCTGCAGCCCAGGGATTGTGTGGTTGTCCCTGCAGAGCCATGAGCACCCAGTGCTCCATCCACCATCCCACTTTGGAGAACCTTCCAGAATAGCTCTTGAGCCCTTGAGCTCACAGTGTGGGCTGTTCTCACCAGCCAGAGGCTCCTGTGGTCTTCAGTAGGTCTCCCCTTAATCTCCCCAAGGATTCTTCCCCTTAATCTCCTCATGGATTCTCCTTGCCTCTCTGCCTTTTCCCTAGGGAAGGCAGGAGGTCTTCCTTCAGGGAGCTCTCCATGCCTTGCTATCCCTCACAACGCACCCCTTGCACCAGAAGGGAGTTTGCATTAAGCTGCTTTCTTCTACCTCACCAAATACAAACAGACAAACCCCTCTGTAAGGGGAAGTAAAGCAAAAATGCAGCTGAACAGTCTCTTGTTGGGGCACTTGAAATCAAGAGTCCCTTCCTGCCAGTGTGTCTCCATAGCCAAAAGCAATGGGATTCAAGCAAAGCAAGGGGGACATTACCTAGAAGTGGTGGAGCCAGCAGCACGGACCCCTTGGATGAGCCCTGTCTCGGAGGCATCATCCATGGGTGACTATTTATGAATGTTCCAGAGTGTGCTCCACGTCTTCCTCCTCCGCCCCAAGGTCCACCCACCACACCAGTCATGGTCTTCCCATCTCCCACACAGGCAGCAGCTCTAAGGAAAGAATGACTGTCCTGCCCAGGGAGCCAGCCTCTGCCGGCGCTGCAGCTGACCCATCCGTTCAGCGTTGCCCCCTTCCACTGCCAGAAGCCAACCAAAACTTGCACAGCTTCAAACTTTAAGGCTTCTACCATGTCTGCCCTTAATGCCTTGACCATTGTCCCAGCATCAAACACTGTTTCTCCTGGAATGACCTGCAAGGACTACATAGGGAGATCATTGTCCTCTCGGCAGCCCACTCCAAATGCCATCATTTTGTCACCATAAGTGCACATCCTCCACAAAGCACCTCTTCCATCACATTTCACCGTATTTCTCTTGTTGCACAAGAGCTTTGTGCACGGATGTTTAACAACTTAGGGTTTTCTCTTGATTTTTACACACTAGTATTTTAATAACAGCTTCTAAATAAATATTTCTTTGTTTCAGCTGGTTCCTATCTCCTGCCCTTTGCTTCCTTGCAGATGGCCCAGCTTTTACTCCAGGTGTTGAGCGTAACCCCCATTACATATATATCTCATGCCTTGGTGATAACATTGAGAGAAAGGTTATTTCTGGATCCTAATTACTGCAAGTCATCAGACAGCAGCATTTCAAAGTCCTGTCTGGGGTGCCCATGGCTGGCAGTCACTGTGCAATGGGGAAGCACCTCATCTTCCCCCATAGAGAATGCTTGACAGTAGCAGCTCCAAGACGGGAACAGGACTGGGAGAAATGTTCTCTCCATGTCTGAGAACAGGAGACAGGGAAGCTGTAGTACAAAAAACCAGCCAAAATGGGGCAGTTTCTCTGGCAGAGATGCTGCAGGCAGCACAAGCAAAAGGAGAACTGCTCATGGGTTGTGCAGGCAAAAGGAAGAATCTTCTTAAAGAAGCTTTTGGAGAAGGTTCTTATTCCTCGTGTGCTCATGAGGATCTGAGGCACAGCAGCCACAGATGAGTGTAAGTGCAGCTAGTTTATAGCCCTGATACAATCTTGCTCCAATATAGTAAATAAAAAAAAGCCACCAGAGTGGTACCTTTTGGTGTAGAGCCCAACTTGCTCTACCCAGGGTAACGCATGCATTTGCCAACACATTTCAAAGTGGTGTTTCCTGATTTCAATTCAATGAGTACAGCTCTGTTGAGAACACAAAACTCGCTCCGAGCACAGCAGGCCACTCTTGGATGGAGAAAATGGAGAAATGGAGTCAGTGCCGTGTGGGAAAAGATGAATGAATGAATGAATGGTGAGGCTGGGTTACAGTAGCCAGTTCCTTTTTTTCTAGGAAAAATAAGCTGAGAGGAGGGGATTATCTGAATAATGATAGTTCTCTGAAAGGAAAATCAGAGTTTGCACAAACATGTAAATCCCCATTTTATTCTTAGATAAGACTAAGTGTCTCTAAAATGCAGGCAACAGCAAAGGCAAAACACGCTGGGCAGCAGATTGCTGAGACTGTGAGAATAAAGACCTTGGGCCCACTGTAGGAGAGGATCTGGTTGGAGACCATTTTCATAACCTGAATGTGCACAAGTCCATGGGACCTGATGGAATCCATCTGCGGGTCCTGAAGGAGCTGGCGAGTGAAGTTGCTAAGCCGCTGGCCATCATATTTGAAAAATCGTGGCAGTCAGGGGAAGTTCCCAATGACTGGAAAAAGGGAAATACAACCCCATTTTCAAGAAGGGGAAAATGGATGACTCAGGGAATTACAGAGCAGTCAGTCTCACCTCTGTGCCTGGCAAAATCATGGAGCAGATTCTCCTGGAAGGCATGCTAAGGCACATGAAAAACAACGAGGTGCTTGGTGGCAGCCAGCATGGCTTCACTAGGGGGAAATCCTGCCTGACCAATTTGGTGGCCTTCTACGATGGGGCTTAGATTGGATATAAGGAAGAAATCNATAAGGAAGATTTCCTGTTAGGGTGGTGAGGCACTGGAATGGGTTTCCCAGGGAGGTTGTGAGTGCTCCATCCCTGGCAGTGTTCAAGGCCAGGTTGTATGAAGCCTTGGGTGGCATGGTTTAGTGTGAGGTGTCCCTTCTTATTGATGATCTTAAGGTCCTTTCCAACCCTAACTATTCTGTGATTCTATATGATTTTTTTTTTCTTCTCTTTTTGTATTTAGAAAGGAAGCGTTTTTCACTCTGCTGGAAGATGTGTTGCAACCTCATCTTGTGCCCCTTTTCTACGTCACACCAGTCTGAGCTTCCTACGTTGCTACACACATGATCTGGTCAATCATCTCTCACAGAAAACCCCGTGCCATTCAGCATGAACCATCAGACTGAATCTTCTCCCCAAGCTACTGATCTTCCCCTTACACCCACCCCAGCCCAAGTCTGTAATAGCATAACAATTATAAAAGGCTACTTTTAGCCCTTCGCAGCTTCCCAAACGCTGTGAGCAGCTGCGTGCCTCTCTTGCATGAGAACTTAATTATGTCAGCACAGCAATTATGGCCAAGTAATGTAGTGTCAAGTCACTCAGCTACAGTGCTGTCAAACGTGGTCTCATGCAAAACAGTTCTGGCTTGGCAAGGTCCTCCTGTTACTCCTTTTCTGACTCTAGATTAGAGCTGGAGATGCTGGCTGCTTTCATTCTACTTGTTTCATGTTGCTTTACCCCATCACACATCAAGGACTACGCTTCTCTGGCCTATGGTTTGCAGGTCACACTTGGCAGTAGCTCTTTCTGGACTTTATAAAGTCAGTGATATTTTTGTAACTACTGCTCTTTGCTTCCCTGAACACCTCTGGGGCAGTGGAAATAACACAGCAGGTTGGGTTTCAAGAGTAATTTGGCTTCAAGGAGTATCAAAGAAGCTGAGTTGAGTCTGAATCAGCAAAAATCAAGCCATTCTGTACCAAACCAATCTCCACCTCAGTCCTGTCCAGAGCATGCTCACCATGATACAGTGTTCTATCTCGCCCACTCCTCTCAGTAGCAGCTGAAAATCTATTTCTGCCACTAGCTAGCTAAACCTTCACCAGGCTCAGATGCAGGCACTTTTGCTTCCAACAGTGATCCCCTTAGACAAGCCCAGCAGTGTGTGGCCAGAACTGAGACTGATGAAATACTAACATGATGCTGCTAGACAATATGGCATTTGCTTTATCTTCCTTACGAATTTCACCTGATTTAATACTTCAGATGTGAGAAAAGATACTTGGTGGGTAAGAGAAGAGTGACTGACATCATCTGCCTGGATTTGTGCAAGGCATTTGACACTGTCCTGCATGACATCCTTGTCTCCAAACTAAAGAGGCATGGACTTGGCAGATGGAGCACACAGTGGAGAAGGAATTGGCTGGATAGCTGTGTTCAAAGACTTGTGGTCAGGAGCTAAGCCAAGCACATTTGCCCTCCTCTCCAAGGCATGCTGGAAGCAAGTCACCAGGAGCACTGGTTGAAGGTTTTACCATGACTGCTGGTACAGTCAGTCAGCCTATTCCATAACCTCTTGGAGAGTTCAAACACTGCAAGACTCTGTTTGCAGTGGCTGACATCAGTTTCATAAGCTTTTGCATTCCCACTGTACCTTCCAAGTACTTGTCCAGAAGGGACTCTGCTCACTGGCATTTCATTTGAGGTCATTACAGGAACATCCCAAGGAGCCCAAAAGACAATGGCGTAAGTAAGGAGCTCCATGTTGACAACACCTGTACCAACAGAACATGGTCGGTTAAGAACAGAAACCCACATTTTCTCTGCTCTTCCACTGGTAAGGACAGAAAATCCTAGCCTGCCTTTTATAATTCATTTTCATAAAGGTAATTTTCTCATCAAAGAGCCAAAGTTTGTCTCACTTCAACATTGTCTCACTCTAGAATGGGTTGAAGCCTTCTTGGCTAAGCAAGGAGCTTGCTGTAATCCACAATTCATTAGCAGCAGAAACCAGATGCTTTATGTTGAAGTCAGTTACTTGGTTGTATTTATTATCAGACACCATACTGCGAACAGACTTCAAATTCAGGCAAGTCCTTTCCTTGCTGGCTGGGCAAATCCAGAGTTCCTACCTATCATAAAACACACTTGGACCTCTTCAGCTGAGCTGCAGCTTCTGCTACTTACTTTGTAAAGAGTCAATGTCAACAGAAGTTGCTACAGCCAGGATAGGAAAATCATAAGCTTCCCAGAGGCTCAACAGAGCCTATGGCATCCAAAACCCAAGAGATTACAAAAGCTACTTAAAACAGTTTATTTCCAGGATCAAATATTACAATAGGACATTTACATATATTTATAAAAAATGCAGCAGTTGTGTATATAGATCAGAGGTTTCCTTGAGTTTGGTCCCTCCCAGCACAGTGAGCTGAAATCTTCTGAATTAATCCTCTCCCTCCTCCCATATGAAGTTGCCATCACTGAAGAAGAAAAGTGCCTGCTGTAAAAACTGACAGGCCAAGTCAGAATTATCAAACTCTATGGTCACCAATGACAGGAAAGCCTCATCTGAAAAAATCACCTGTCCTCTGGTCAGTGTGTCTGATGAGACACCACATCCGAGTTGTGTTTTACCCAGATGTTCTTCATATAAATCTGTTCTATAAAATAGCACCTCATCCCCCTGCTCCATGTACTTTTACTGCTACCCTTCTATACCTTAAAGTTGCAGCACCATTTAACAAGCAGGTACAAAGTTACTTACCTCTGTACTGCAGACACTCACAGTAATTAAAGACAGTGACCAAATCCAAACCTTCCGCGATCACTCGTAATATACCCATATAAAACAACAGAAGGTAAGACTGAGTCAAGTTGAGGCACTGATGTTAAGTGCCACATTCTCCAAATAAAAACTCGTGTGTGTATATATATGTATATACATATGGCTATATTTATTGGGAGTGGACAGACACCAAGCATCTCATGGACAAGAGGAGACAGGAAAAAAACAGTCATCCTGTACATCACAGAAAGGGTATCCATTAACCTCACCAGTTTGGGGGCAGACAGAGTATCACCAAACCGAGGTAAGATCTTGGGCTTAGACAGAGAAAACCTCAACCAGACTGTCTCTGCAGGATGCCAACTAACAGACCTCCACAAGCACGGTCAGGTTATCTCCAAACACAGGCCTGCGGCTATTTCCAACAATGTGGCTAGCCAATGCCGGGCTCAAACCAGTTTTGGTTTGCCTTTAGAACAATTGCTGTTGTTCCATTTATAGAAAATAGTTTGTTAAAATAAATAAAAGGAAGAGCTGCATCTTCAGTTCCATCAGAACACCTAGAAAAGGCACACTCAGTCTTCAAGGGGCTGAGACCTTGCCTTTCACCCATCTAAAGCACATCTCTGCTATCTCTTCTCCTCTTGAAATATAGCACCATCTATTTTTTACTAATGTGACTAAAAATCGATTAAAAATGAAGAAAAGTAGTGTCAGTTACTAAAAACTAGGAAGGGACAAAAATTAACCAATAAGCTCCTGAAATTATATGTGCCTTCCCATTCACATGGACATTCCCACACAGGCTTCTGCTGTGTGTTCCCATGTGGTTTAGAATAACAGCCACAAGCACCGCATTTTGTGTGTTGACAAAATTGACACTTGGGCTGACAAAAAGCAGCCCAAGTGAAGCCTTGCCTTTACTTTGGCTTTTGCTGCTTCTGAGTCCCTGTGAAGAAGCTTGGTGCTCCAGCAAGAAGAGAAATGAGAGAAATTAGGCCTTTCAGCAGTAGGTTGTTATTAAAACATGTACTAAAACCAGCTGCCAGTTTTTTCCAGGGGACAAACCAGAGTGCCAGCAGAAGTGGAAGCTGGTATAAGCTGATGTAAACACAGGTATGAATTTGGTAGCCCTTGAAAAACAGCTTTGAAAGTAGTGGACCGTGAGAAATGCAAGGAGTTTGCAGCAGTGAACAACGGATGTCTTCTGTAGATGAGACACGTTATTCTTCTGTAAAAACAAGGCAGGAGATTTAGTGGGGTCTAGAAAATATGCTGATGTAAACCTGCTGTTTAAATCTCCTTTGGAACAATGGTACCTTTGGATGTCTTTTTATAGACAACTACATTTTACAAGGCTATTATGCACATACATGGATATTCCTTTAATATTGGTGTTGTCAACTTACTTGATTTATGAGGAAGGGTAACTTACTTCAGTCCATGAATGTCAGAAGTGTAAAAACTGCAGACCTGAACAAAAAAGCCTAATGAAAATAACACAAGTATGCCCAGAAATGGTTGGCATGGTCTTTACCTGCCCTTTCTTATGTCAATAAGGAATGCTGTGAGGTTGAAGCTGGTGAATCAGTTTGACTTAGAGCATGTATCATCAGGAAGACCCAAAATCCTTCTCGGGCCCCTGAAGGATCACTAGTGGGAAGCCAGTTGTAAATGTGTCAACAGCACCTGGCAGGGAAAACCAGCATTCAATCTGCCTTCTGTTTCCAAATACTGGCTGTGACTGTGACTCTTAGCTGCCGTGAGACATTAAATGTCAAAACACAGCATTGCTTGATGAAGAGCACATGCAAAGGAAACTTTGCAAGCACCAAGAAGCTACAGCTTGAAACACATTTAGTTCTCTACCCAGAAAGAATTCCACTTTTAGATGCACTTCTGCTCCTCCAAACTCATGGCAGTCCTTGCAACACAACACACAAATTATGGCTGAGCAACACCCACAGGAAGCCATTAACCACAGTCTTTGAAGAATCTTTTTCCTTCATCCTTTATATTTCAGCATCTAATTTTGCAATCAAGAGATTTAAGACATTTTTTCCAGGCTTGGCAAAAACAATTTGACTTTGCGATTTACCATCTAGAAGCAACTGTAACAAAAGCTCTTCATAAATAAGAGCCCAAGTAGCTTACAGCTTCAATGCTACAGGCTGTCACAGGCAGAACTGGGTTAATGTTTTCAGACACATTAGCTATTTTGTATTGGATTGCCTTAACCACAACCTAGCCCCACCTACAAACACTGAAGGGCAGGATAGAAGAGAAGCTACCAATAAAACAGGTCTAGGGATGCAAAGAGTCACTTTTGCAGGTTTAACTTAACTGCTAAAAAACTTGATGTGGAACAATGTTCCCACAGTGGATACAAAGCCAAGCCTGTCCAAAGTGAGCTGGCCCTCCCCCAGCAAACACAGCCAACCAGCAACAACTCCAGAAAGAATGAATGGAACCACAAAGGCTTATGCTGGCAGGCACAGGAAGCCGAGAGAGCAGGAAAGGTCAATCTGCTCCCATCCCAGCCTGCCTGAGGGACATGAAGGGACTATACACGTGTTGGGTTCTGTGTCCTGTCGGCAGCCTGCCTTAATTTTCCTGTGGTTAACCACAGAAGAGGTAATGAGTTTCAAGGCAACAAATATCAGAGTGACAGATGATCTTGCTTAGGGTAGCATCAGACCTACACGGAAAGTGTTTCCTCCTGTCCAAGTTATGAATCTGGGTATCCCAGAAACACAAAATATCCTTCAGTCTAGAGGTGCCACTGCTGCTTCACAGGCCAAACACCAACAACCCCATCTCCTCTGCTGGCCTTGCAATTCACTTGCCAATGCTGGGAAGCAGCCTCCATGACAGGGGCTCTTCACAAATCAGAAGTGAGCTCTGACACCACATCAACTGTTGATTAGGAAGCTGCAATCACACTGCATTTTGCAGAGAATGCAAAATAATTTTTTGTGAAGAAAGTAAATAAATTTATACAATTGTACAATTATTTGTAAAGCCTCAATTGTGAGCAAAAGACAGGTGTAAGCTAATACATCATGGGAATGCAAGACATTTTCTGTGATTTCCTACACTTAAAAGTGTAAAACTAGCAAATGAAATTAAAGGCAAAGTATCTTGAAAAGTTTTAAGTCTATGGTAAGTTACTGATCACGGAAGTTTTGGTGTTTTCAAAATAAGTATAAACATCTGACAATTGCAGGAAAAGTTAGCAGTTCTGGTAGGGCTCACATTACTTTTTCTCCTCATTGATTAAGGGGACAATAAACTGAGATTTTAGTTGTAAATACATTGATCTGACATCCACCTTGAGGGTGACTGTGTTAGTTAATTTTTATCCCATTGTAACACCTACTATAACATCAATTGTCCAACAGCTCTAGGTCTAGAGAAGACACCAGAAAAACAGGGCACACTGCTTGGCTCAGTGATAAACCTGCATGACTTGTGGTGCCAGCTTCCAGAGCTGAAAAGAATCACAGAATAGTTAGGGTTGGAAGGGACTTTAAGATCATCTAGTTCCAACCCTCCTGCCATAAGCAGGGACACCTCACACTAAACCATGTCACCCAAAGCTTCATCCAATCTGACCTGGAACACTGCCAGGGATGGAGCACTCACAATCTCCCTGGGCAACCCATTCCAGTGCCTCACCACCCTAACATGAAAGAATTTCTTCCTTATATCCAATCTAAACCTCCCCTGTTTAAGTTTGAACCCGTTACCCCTTGTCCTGTCACTACAGTCCCTAATGAAGAGTCCATTCCCAGCATCCCTATAGGCCCCCTTCAGATACTGGAAGGCTGCTAAGAGGTCTCCATGCAGCCTTCTCTTCCCCAGGCTGAAGAGCCCCAACTCTCTCAGCCTGTCTTCATATGGGAGATGCTCCAGTCCCCTGATCATCCTCGTGGCCTCCTCTGGACTTGTTCCAACAGCTCCATGTCCTTTTTATGTTGAGGACACCAGAACTGCACACAATGCTCCAAGTGAGGT
>NDXB01019558.1:107730-121546 GCA_002631895.1 Agapornis roseicollis
TGTGAGGTGTCCCTGCTTATGGCAGGGGGGTTGGAACTGGATGATCTTAAGGTCCTTTCCAACCCTCACTATTCTATGATTCTAAGAAAAGGAGAGGAATTGAAAGATATTTTTTTTTTTTCTGAACTGTGCACATTTTATCATTTTATTTTGGGTTTTTATGCCTTTTCTTGGAGTCTGTAGAGCCACAGATCAATTGCTAGTGTTTAGCGATCTCCTGCCTGAGAGCATAGGGCCTGCGTGTGGGTCTTCTTCTATGGCTGGCACTTGTACACTGCATAATTTAAGATGACACTGACCCTTGCAGCCTTATGGGGGTAATATTCTCAGCAGGATAAATTGTTCTTGAATGTTTTCTTCAATGTACTGTGTTACATGGCCAAACATTTTTTTCATCATTTTGAGTGTATGTCCTACATTTCCTCTCTGCTCTTTTTGTTGCATGGTTTTGATTGTAGCTAGCAGCAAAGGTCAAAAGACATTTTAGTGTTTCTATGCTTCTATTTGGCTGAATTAAATTGTTGGTGCTGCAGAGTGACTTGTTAAAAAGCTTATGCTGCAGGACTTGAACCAGTGTAAACTGAAGCTAAGCTGCATCACTTTTAAGTCAGATGGTTCGGAGAGACAATGTGATCCAAAGAATAGGGTACTGATGTGGAAATGTGAGCAAAAGAGTTCGGTTCACTGGCACTTCAGTGTGCTGCTTCATGAATTTAGATAAAGTCTTTCAACTTGCTCTGCTTCAGGTTTTGTGGATGGGTGGTGGAGTGACACTGCTTTAAAGCACTTTGCACAGTCAGTTTTNTTCTATGCTTCTATTTGGCTGAATTAAATTGTTGGTGCTGCAAAGTGACTTGTTAAAAAGCTTATGCTGCAGGACTTGAACCAGTGTAAACTGAAGCTAAGCTGCATCACTTTTAAGTCAGATGGTTTGGAGAGACAATGTGATCCAAAGAATAGGGTACTGATGTGGAAACGTGAACAAAAGAGTTCGGTTCACTGGCACTTCAGTGTGCTGCTTCATGAATTTAGATAAAGTCTTTCAACTTGCTCTGCTTCAGGTTTTGTGGATGGGTGGTGGAGTGACACTGCTTTAAAGCACTTTGCACAGTCAGTTTTTCATTCAAGTAGTCTTATTCCTGTCACATCTAACATTAATCAATACAACTGCCTGTTTAATTTACATTACAGATAGGTTCTGAAATCATAATATCTAGGAATGCTGTGCGGTATCATTGAATGGATTAATTATGTTTACCAATGTCTGTGAGTATTTGCTAGAAATTATCATTTCTCAGTCCAGAATTAAACCAACACTCTTTGCCCATCAAGCCACCTTCCATTTCTTTCCTACATAGTAAAGCAAATCCAGAAGTTTTCTTAGAGTATGAACAATTCCAATCAGAAGTTTCAAGTTAACCTAAGCTAATACTTTGTTCGGTCTTTTTAATTTCCCCTCAGATGGCCTTTGGAGAAGTTTGGCCCCAATGTCCTTTTATTTTAGGTTTATTGTTTTCAGTCCCATCTTATACGACTCATGCAGGATCTTAATTATTTTTTCCTATCTACCAGAATTTCCTTTAAAGCCGTGAACTGGCAATACCTGAATATCTCTGGTATGTTAGGGCTCATTTCCTAGTTCTGCTTTGTGAGGAAAGTCCTTCCTCTCACCTGAGCCTGAAGAACGTTGTTCTACTGCAGGGCTGCATCTTCTGTGGGTTTTAGGTGTTCCATGGCCACAAGCTTTCTTTATTTATCCTGGTATGCTCATTTTCCCCAGTCATTTAGCCCTAGCACCCCTTGATGTTGCCTTACAGCACGAAAGGGGAAGAAATGGGTAAATATCTCCCTAGAGGACCAATTGGCTTTAAAAATACAAGCAGAGCTAAATGGATGGTTTACAGATGTGAGCAAGGTATCTTAGCAGTCTTACAGGGATGGAGTCACAGCTGCTAGAATAAAAACCAGGTCCATGTGAACATGCAGAATATCTTAGGCAACACTTCACTAGAGATAAACACTTTTGTTTCGAAAGTAAAGTTGAAATAAACATTATCAACCTACTGTTTCTAAGCATATTGCTGTTCATTTACTTAACACACCCCTTCAGTGGGACTCATGGGTCTCCCTGTGTATTACAAAGACTCTGGGACTTTTCCAATGACCAATTTCGCATAATCCAGACACTATGAATATTTTATTCATTATGATCAGCGTCTTTATTGCAAGCAATATTTTTTTTAGATTTATTTATGTGTTAAAAAACCATCAAATTTGTCTCTCTGTTCTGGGGGCATAAATCCAGATTAACTTTCCTTCTAACAGTAACTTTACTCAAGGTTTTGTGAATGGAATTTGGCTTCGTGTCTGCTGAAGAAAGGTGTCACAAAATATGCACTCCTTTCCTTAAATCCTGAAGAAGTGTTACCCGTATGCTACTGAACAGTCTTAATATAAGAAAGCAGTGAAATGTTTTCAGTTTTGTGGCCATGTTCCTTGTCTTATTCATACTTTATATAGGCATTGTTTTAAATTACTGGCACTACATAAGTGTATGTCAAGATGCGTCATATAAACAGATGCAATTTACCATGACCTCGAGGCAACATGATGTGTATGTTGTATTACATTAGCTATCAAAATACATTCTTTATATAGTACAGTACCCCCTGTCTGTATAGAGAAAGATAGAACATGGGTTGTTGGGCATACTGTACAGAGTTGGAAGATATATGCAAGCAATATCTCCATATCTATAGCCACATCTTTAGCATCTTTTAAAAGAGACTAGTAATAAGCAATAGGAGAAAAAAAATAATCCAAAAGGCTTTGCTTCATTGTCAAGGTGACAACTTTTGCTGAAAACCTGAAAACTCTGAACATCAGGAAACATGTAACTGTGAGAGTTAGTGAGCACTGGAACAGGTTGCTCAGGGAGCTTGTGAAGTCTCCATCCTTAGAGACAGTGAAAAGCTGTCTGGACATGGTTTGGGCAACTGGCTCTAGGTAACCCTAACTGAGCAAGAGGGTTGACCTCCAGAAGCCCCTTCCAACCACAAACAGTCTGTGACTCTTTGATAGCCACAACTCCCATCAGCAAGCACTTGTGCAGCAATTTGACAGTGCACAGGGGTTAGGAAATCCAGCTCTTCCCATGTTCCTTTCCTCACTGCCCATCCTCATGGCCTTGCCAGAGCATTTGGTGAGTTAATCATGACTTTTTCCCATACGCCCCTCCTCTGCTGTGCCACAGAGCTTTACCCTGAGCCCTGAAGAAACTTGTCACCTCACTTTCATGTCTTTCCAGATATGTTACTCCATGCACAACCAGCTTGTTTCCCCACGAGCATGGGACCTGTGCAGTTGATCTGCCACTTCTCCCCATGCCGTGTTTGCTCTGAGCACAAACCAGAGGGCCAGCTGCTCCCATGGATCAAGGGCCTGGCTCACCTGGCTGTGCCCTGCTTGTGCAAATTGACCTTCAGCAGCTCACTTCAACCTTCTGTTCCTCCCTGCTACCCCTTCCCATGCTTCGCACTGTTATAATTTTGTAAGCTGCTTGGTCTAGGTATCATTCTCACTATCCGTGTCTGGTTTCTAGCCCAGACGTCAGCAGGGGTTGCCGCATGCTGCTGCAATATAAATGACTAATGATGATGATAAAAGGTGTGGGAGTTGGTTGCCTGGAGTGTTATCCTACTTTGATAACTTTGTTTTAGAAACTAGATTCTTCCTCAAATTATCTGTTATTTTATCTTATTAGGTCTAATATTCTAAAAGTGGCAAGGGAGTTTTGGCTGCCTTACTTGGAGCGTTCATCTCAAGACTTTGAAAGAGGCTTTGAAATTGTCAGAGGTTGGATGGTGTTGCTGTGACAGTGCCAGTAGCCTTCAGCATGAGTTGCAGGTTATTGGCACTCTCAAAGAGTCAGCTGCAATTGTGTCCTAGAAGATGTGTTTGATAAAGAAGTGCTCTATTTTTAAATTTGGGCTGAAACAGGTGATAATTACACACAAAACAGTATGTGAAAGGAACATTACCAAGGTTGCACAGCTCAGCACTTGGAGCTAAGAAATGCTGCAAGTAAAATTGTCTCTGCTCCGTTAATTTGCCACCTTGCACAGGTGCATCAGTCACAGACTATTTTTGCCCAGGATCTGAGTCTCGCTTGGTGCACATAATAGATGGCACAGTTTGTGAGTTCAATACTTGATTTTCTTTTCACTGCTCAATGCATAGCTCAGAGTCTGCTGTGAAGGCAAAATTATTTCCCGCTGGGACATTCTAGGCTGTTCCACTGTGCAGGTCCTTGCCATGTGCAAACACTGACTAATTTCCATTTACAGAACCTTAATAGCAACTCTGGGTATCATTGCTGCCTAGTACAGCTGGTAACCTAAGGCAAAAACCAGTAAGATTACAAGTATCCATAAATGTGGATGCCTGATGTAATTTTTTAGAGGACCAGCCAGCACATACTCCAGCTCCCATTGACTTCCATTACAATGGCTAGTACTCACCACTTTCAAATATTCAAGCCTCCATGTTTAAGGCTCCCAGAAGTACAGAACTGGGAAACAGCTTTGAAAAGTGTGGTCTGAATGTGTTGTCCTGTTCCAAGACTGCTGCTTATTTTTCCAGACTCTCCTGCCACCTTTGAAATGCTGAAAAGAAGAAATCACATATATATAAATATATAAAAATTAAGCATCCTACAAGCAAAAGCTTTTTTCTCTCCGCTTTGATGGCAATGCATTGTGCTCTGACTGAAGCTGGAATCTGGTGGGCAGAATAGTGCTTAGTCTATCTGATAACGCATGCACAGAAGGAGGCTGAATTCACCCTGGCTCACGTTTAATTGTGGTATTTTTGGTTGGTCTTTCAAATTCATTACAAAACAAACAAGCAATCAAATAAACCAAAGATTTCTTTTCTAAAAGCAAACTGGAAACCTTTTGGTATTCAGATTTTTGTCTTGACAAAATCAATCTAATTTCAACCCAGTGCTACCAAGATGCTTTGAGCTAAGGGAGAAATTAAACAGGAAAAAAGTTACGAGAGGGAATTTCTTCTACAAAACTGATCATTTAAAAATAAATGTATTTTAGATGCACAAGGCCTTCATCAGCACTTATAGCAAACTAGCTCAGCTACAATAATATTGAGAATGCAGTCCTTGCTACAAAAGTGAAGACACTGGAGTATGTCACAGAGAAGGCTGCCAGGTTTTTATGTGGATAAAACAGCAATTGGTTTCCAAGCATTATTCCTATTAACAGCAAAACTGGGTGATTGGGTTTCTTTTTCTCCTCAAAAAATAAGTTCCCTGAGACAAATGGATGGCATTTGTATAATTTCAGACTAAATAATTATGATTTCAGAAAGTTCCAAAAGAACGAGAACACCGATGTCAGAAAGTACCAGTTGGCTAGCATTATTTGCAGGTTTGCAGTGTCCATTAATATAACTGTCATTTATAATTCCTTTTGGAATAAAGATATAGTTGCAACTAGAAGGGGGGACATTAGGCTTTCTATAGCGGTGTTGTAACCACAAACCAATGGCTCTTTTCTAGAGAAGTTCTGGTGTTATATGCCTCAGGCTTCTGGATGCTTTTCTAACAGATGCTTGTTTTTTGTATGGAGAGGTCACATCTGATGCAAAGGTAGTTTCATCCTTTACTGGCCAAACTATCTTCTGGCCTTGGCTGAATTTAGAAAGGTTCTATAGCAACAAATTAATACAGATTTGTGTCACTTTTCCATCTCTTATTATTTCTTAAATGCCTTCTGAAGCAGCTCAGTTTCCATTCCAACATGCAGTGGTGAGGGCAGATCTTCGAATTGCTTATGATTGAGGTTATGTGCCGTCTGGAAGATGGCAGAGACATGTCTTTCCCTGAGACTTGGGTATTGTATTTTTTTCCCTTTACGGGGCTTCAACGGATTTTTGTTCCTAAAGGAGATCCCCGGAAATGCCCTTGAAATAGAAAATGAGGTGCTGAGATCTGAAGTGATGGAAACTTCCTCATCTCATTCTCTCACATAGCTGTTTCAGCTAATGCTATTTTTGTCTGGGCAAAAATGTGACTTGTATGGCTGTTAGCAGTTGGGGGACTATTACTTAATCTGAATATGCCAGAATCTAGGTCGCTGTAAAGGTTCTTGGTGATGCTGCTTTTTTAAGCTCAGGAAAGATAAGGTAGAATTGAAAGAATGTAAACCCAGTGCACAGACTCCGCATTAATACCAGAAGCCCAGAAAAGTTTTGCCTTTTGTTGCCTCAAAACCCTCTTGTATAACTAGAAAAAGCAGGGAGAAAGGCAAAAGAAAAACAACCAAAAGCATGAAATGGCGCCTGTACAAGGAGACAACTCTTCAGACCTCAAGTTTATCTTTCAGTCTTGAAAAAAGGTTACTACAGGGATTTGGTAAGAGACTGACAGCGTTCTAGGTGAGCTGCAGAATAAAAGGCAGTTGAATGCTGTTTCCCAGGTTACATAAATGAGGATTGAAGTAACAGGTTCAAATAACTATGTATCTTTTCAAATGTCTCTTAATTATCAGAGAAGAGATTCAGAGCAGCCCTGAGGAGAAGGACTTGGGGGTGGTGGTCGATGAGAACATGAACATGAGCCGGCTGCAGTGTGCGCTTGCAGCCCAGAAAGCAACCGTATCCTGGGCTGCATCCAAAGGAGCCTGACCAGCAGGGCCAAGGAGCTGATCCTGCCCCTCTGCTCTGCTCTCGGTAGACCTCACCTGGAGCATTGGGTGCAGTTCTGGTGTCCTCAACATCAAAAGGACATGGAGCTGTTGGAACAAGTCCAGAGGAGGCCACGAGGATGATCAGGGACTGGAGCATCTCCCATACAAAGACAGGCTGGGAAAGTTGGGGCTGTTCAGCCTGGAGAAGAGAAGGCTGCATGGAGACCTCAGAGCAGCCTTCCAGTATCTGAAGGTGGTCTATAGGGATGCTGGGGAGGGAATCTTCATTAGGGACTGCAGTGATGGGACAAGGAGTAATGGGTTCAAACTTAAAGAGGGGAGGTTTAGATTGGATCTAAGGAAGAAATTCTTTGCTGTGAGGGTGCTGAGGCACTGGAATGGGTTGTCCAGGGAGGTTGTGAGTGCTCCATCCCTGGCAGTGTTCAAGGCCAGATTGGATGAAGCCTTGTGTAGCATGGTTTAGTGTGAGGTGTCCCTGCTTCTGGCAGGGTGGTTGGAACTGGATGGTCTTAAGGTCCTTTCCAACCCTAACTATTCTATGATTCTAGCTTTTGAGGTTATTGCTAAGTACAGAAAAAAAAAAACCAAACAAACCAAATCCAAACCACCATGAATTCAAGCACCAATTAGACAGATTTAGAGAAAACAAATCTATGAAGGGATATGGAACCCAAAGATGCTTCCTCTGGTGGAGANTCTAGCTTTTGAGGTTATTACTAGGTACAGAAAAAAAAAACCAAACAAACCAAATCCAAACCACCATGAATTCAAGCACCAATTAGACAGATTTAGAGAAAACAAATCTATGAAGGGATATGGAACCCAAAGATGCTTCCTCTGGTGGAGAATGTCTTTGAGCTGCAGATTCCTGGACCCTAGTTAGGTGCAGTGGGGTAAGCAGTACTGCAGTTATGCTGTGCACCTTTGGCTTGAGCTAACAGTAATGGGGCACCTAGTCAGCTGGGCTGTGGTTTGACTCCATTTAGTGACTTCTATGCCCATAACATGGGTTTGGACTATCCTGGACATCTTATACTGCAGTTCTGGGAAATGTTCCCTGTGGCTAGCTCTTTCTGTTCCCACTGACAGTAAAGGAACAGCAGTGAGACACAAAAGACCTGTTCAGGCTGATATTTGGTTTCTCATCTCCATTGCAAGTGCTGCTTCTGGGGCAGAAGCCCCTCAGGCTCTGCAGGACAAGGCTCAGCAGACACTATATGAACAGGCAGCGTGAGAAATCTGTTCCCCGTCACTGTATCCACAAGATGAAAATCTCATCTTTCAGCACTAACCATTTGTTGCAGCAGAGCAGTAAATTGTCTGAAAATGGAGCACGCACAGTCAGTGTTTATTTAGAACCAGTGCATTTGCACACAATGCGGAGGGATTCATGCGAAAAAAGTAAACATAGACCCTGTCATTCTTCCTCTGCTGCTGATAGAGCATATCAGGGGCTAACCTCAGGAAGAGTGGGAGGATGGAAATGCTATTCTGACTCAAAAAGTCTGAATAGAAATACAGAATAAAAGGAGGAAAATGGCAAGCGTGTGCTGCAGTACCAACTGAGAGTCAAACGGGTTTGCTTCTGAGCATTAGCACCAAGCAACCAAGCACAGTGCTGTGTATCGGGAAAATGGACTGTGAAGGCAAAACAGGCTTCTCTAGTCCAATCAGAATTACACTGGAATTTGACCACTGTTTGGGCATAGCCAGAACATTAATCATACCTGGATTTGTGCAATTTGGCTTTCTAATGGTAGATGCTTCCAGTTTGTTTTAAATAGGCTGGTCATTTTAATCAATAACAACTAACTCTTCATAGTGCATCTTGTATTAAGGGGAGAAGGGTATGGGTTCAATATGACCTATGTTTCAGTCAGGCTTGTTTCTATCACAAACTAGGACTCATTAAGCTTTATGAATCCTGATGTATGGGAGACTGTAGGTGGAGGATACAAAGGCTGTTAATGAGTCTGTGGATAGCAGTGTCTGCACGGTTGCAGGTAAAGGAGAGTCTGTAGAGCCTGGATTTAAGGATCATCATCTTGCCACCTGTCATAGCTTTGTTTCTAAGAGCACTTGCATTCAAAATATATGGTCTCTTTATAATAGAGCTTAGGTATCCTAAGCATTTCAGTGTTGTGTGTGGTCCCAGACACATGCATAAGGAGGACAGTAAAACTGGCTGCAAGTTCTTTGCCTCCTCTGAGTTCTGAGCTGCCTGGGGGACAAAAACCGCTGCCAGAACAAACTGGATCAGACCCATGGTGGGGAGCAGGATGAGCCCTGTAATGCATTACTTATTTGAATTCTGCCCTCTCAGAATAAGCTCTTTGTTGCTGAGCGCTTTCCTTTATTTTAGAGGTCTCACGCTGCTGAGACCTTTGGAAATATCCTGGCTGCAGTGCTATAAATAGCATGTGTTTCCCACTGACTAAAACCTGCCAGCAGCAGCCTGATGTGGGTTTATATTCCTGCTTGAGGACTACGGAAGTGCTTGTGTCCTCTCTCCACTGAGACATCTCTTTGCTTTAGGCACTGTCTCTCTGCTTGCTGCTAGGGTGTGTTACTGGCTCGCATTCCTGATCAGGGTACCTTTCCTTGTCTCCCCTCTCCTCACTCTTATGGCAGGTCTTTGCTTTTTTTCAGGTATCCTGATTTCTACCAGGTACAGGTTTCTGCTTATTCTATTTCAGTTCATCTGCTATTCATAGATACTGCACACTGTGCAAGCTGCTGTGTCTTTAGTGAAGCTTATTATGGCCCCAGAGCTTCTTTTGGCCTTATCTTGCATTTACATGGTGCCTTTCAGTTTCCTGAAATCCAGCTCTAAAAATAAATACCAATGTGTGTCCCTGCACCCGCCAGTGCTTCTCTGAGCAGGATCTTGACAACACAGTTTGTTAGTGCAGTTTAGGAGAGGATTTATCCAGTCAGAATGGTACAAGGATCAGGAGTCACGCAGAAGTAAGAATATGGCAAAGTCATCACAGAAGTAAAACTATGACAATGTATTCATTAGAAACAGGACTGCTAATGAGCACAAATGTGGGAGCTTAGTCTGTCTTTGCCCCACAGAACATTAGGAGCAGTGCAGTACCCACCTAACTGCCCTGCTCAGCATCTTGCCTTGCGGGCTGGCCAGGACTTTCCCAGGTCTGTCCTTGCAGGAAAACAAGGTTAAAATAACTTGTTAGGAGTAAAGGAGCAAAACTCCACTTGGCTGTAATGTGCAAGGGGGGTTTAAATCCTCAAAGACCCTCTCTTCCCTGCTTGGTAATAGGAGCACTTTTGTGAGATAAAAGGTGTCAGCTCCAGCATCTGAACTCACACTTGGCTTTGTAAGGTTTCTGTGCCCTCTTCAGTCTGATAATCAAAACAAGTTCCTGCTGTGTGTTTCTTATCCCCAGAGGGTGGAACTATCCTCAGAAAATTAAAGCTGTCTTATCTCTTAATGTGTCAGCACAACTAATAGCCTGGGGACTGTAAACAAGTTTAAATATCAAAACAATTTGGCTGGTGATTGTCTGTGATTATGGATTAAGAATACAGAGTTTGTGCTTACTGATATTCCAGCTAGATTTAGTGCAAGGAGCCAGATCCTCAGCTGGTGTAAACAGAGGTGGCTCAGCTGAACTGGGGGAAGGGAGCCTGCTTTGTACCAGCTGAGCATGGGACCCTGGGAGCCTTTCTGAAGTTTTTTGTTCTCGTTTCTCAGAATGCCGGAATGGGGAGAGGAGGATGAGTGCGGAGGGTCCCTGGCAGAGCCCAGGCCGTGCTCCCCTCCTTATTTCCCCAGAGGCCTGTTTCTGCTGCGAGCACCCTCCGCTCGCGGCATCTTTGGGGAGCTCATAAATAAGGACTTGGAAAAGAAGTGATTTAAGATTACAAAACTTTCTCAAGAGCAAGCCAAGGTGCCAGCATATTCAAAAGCTGACAGATATATCAGGGCAGGCACTCCATGAGGGATGTGCTTTGTATCCTCGATGCGATAAACATACTGCAGTAAATTCACAAACATGCGCTTTGGCTGCTGCCTTTTCCAAAGCTCTGCCACTAAACCATCACCTTTAGATCAGTCATTGCTCATGCCAAGAGCAGAGAGATGAATGGGATTATCTCCTTTTGCCAGAAATGTTTAGTCTAGGTCACTGGGCTGTTTGCAATGACAGTTGGGTGCAGAAGGTCCCACAGATCTGGGGACATGGTAGTGGGTGTATTTTATAGCACTCTTGGATTTGAAATTTTCCATGTTAGCACCTCTCTCTTTTGGAATTATTTGTGGGGCCTCACTGTTGTTATGGATTATTTCCAGTCATGGACATAGGCTGGGCAGTTCTTCAAAGAATTCCACAGGTAGATAAGCAACTGAGGCAGGGAGACTAAGTGGGTTTCACATATGCATATATAAAAGTCAGCAGTAGTGCAAGGAGGTGAATAGTGCAAGGAGTGTCCTAAGCACTGAAATGTCCTTTCCTGCTTTGTGCAAAGCAGAATATATGGAATACATATCTTTTCATGGATAGCTTCTGGAATACACATCTTTTCAAAAGGCTGGGTCATGGTTTAAGCCCAGCTGGTAACTCAGAACCACACAACCACTTGTTCATCTCCCCCTTCCCTCTCCCTGCTCTGGTGGGATGGAAGGAGAATTGAAAGAATGCAAACCCCATGGGTTGAAATAGAATTAAGTCAAATAACTAAAGTATAATATAAAGTTACTAGTACTACTACTAATGATGATAAGGGAAATAGCAAGGGGAGAGAATATGAAACTGGCTGGAGAAAGGGAAAAAAATGATAAGCACAAGTGATGTACAATACAACCAACTCACCACCCACTGACCGATACCCAGCCTGACCCAAGCAGTGATCTGGGCCTTCTGGGTGACTCCCCCCAGTTTATATACTGGGCATGACGTGCTGTGGTATGGAATATCCCTTTGGCCAGTCTGGGTCAGGTGTCCTGTCTCTGCTACCTCCTGCCTTCTTGTGCCTCTTTTCACGTACTTGCAGAGCATGAGAGACTGAAAAGTCCTTGATCAGGATAAGTGCTACTGAGCGACATCTAAAACATTTGGTGTGTTATCAGCATTGTTCTCAGATTAGAGCCAAAACACAGCACTGCACCAGCTACTGGGAAGGAGAAAGGAAAGTCCTGTTACAGCTGAAACCAGGACAGGCTCTTAGGCTGATGTTGGGTTAATGATGAATCGTGCAAAATGAAGTAGGAAACATTAATTTTGATGTGGCAGGAAAGTGCTTTCCCAATGAAGTAGTAATTAAGTAGGAAGTATAGTTATTAAAGAACTGGTAAATCTAGTGCTCTCTATCGCTTCTATACCAGCAGTTCTGTATAAGGAAAAGGTGTGCTTCTGACAAGCATGAAGTTCAATCAGAAATATATAAAAGGAGCAATGTGTCTTAAGAACCTTAAATACATGAAACAATGTCAAATAAATGAAATCAATTTCCAGAAGAGAATAATAAAGGCTGATAAAAGGTATCCAGACAGCCAGAAAACTTTTCTATTTGCTTAATTGGGGCAATTATATTAAAACTGACAGCAAATACTTTCCCAGTAGCAAAACAAACACCCACAGACCTCAGCCAGCCAAAATACTCCTGTGAGCATGAGATCTGTGAAGGTTAAAGGCTTGAGTCTACCATTAGGAGACTGCTCCTCTTCTCCCAAGGTCAGTCCTTAAATGTGGGGAAGTAATTTTGATTCTGGTCTCCTCACAGTTCAAAGTCAACGCTTACCTTGATTTCAACAGTGCTATATTTGGCAAAGTACTAATATAATTGTGTTTGGTCCCAGTCTTGTCCTGTTTGAATGTTAAATGCCTCTTAATACCAAGCTCATTGCTCTAGCTCTCTATCAGAGTTTAGGTGATGCATGAATAGCAAGCAGCGTGGACCCACTGGAGAAATGCCTTTAGGGAAACAAATGGTGCCAGTGTCCGCACCACACGTGTTTTGGGGAGTTTACTTTAGACCAGTTTCCATCTGGACCCCTGCTGCTGTGGTCTGCAATTTCTTTTGTTATCTTTATGGCACGTGAAGCGCTCCTGGGGCACTCCTTTTGTGTAGTTGCATCCAAAAAGGATGCAGTTGCAGACTGTATCATAGTGTGATCATAGCATGTATCATAGCATAGCAGGCTGTATCATAGCATGAGCTAAATACAGCACACAAGCACGACTGGAGCAAGAGAGATGACCTCCAGCAAATCACACTGTGCACCAATCCATGTATAAACTCTCAATTGCTGTTGCCTCCTTGTTGTTCCTTCATGTTCATCATGTCCCAGTCACCAGCTTCTCCATGTGTATTTCACTGAATCCCACTGAGGACCTTTTCCCTCATTTAAGGCCCCTTAGTGGGACAGAAAATACCTGGTCATGTTGGTGGTGTTTTGTTTTGAAACTGCTCAGCATGTCCTTGCTAATATTCAAAGAGGAGGAAAGCGATAGTGCAACCTCAGATCAGAGATGGTGCAGCCCAGGGACTGGTTTGTTTGGGTTTTTTTTTTCCAAATAAACAGTGAAATGCAAACATTTGGACAGAGAGAAAACCTCCCAGTTACTGGAGGGGAAAAGAACACAATATCCAAATGACTCATGGCTTTATGGGTGAAGTAATTGCTGCGAGTCATAGCTTGGGACATGGTTTTGTGGTCTGATAACACTCAGAGTGTATGTGCTTGAGTTGTGAGGTTAATGTAAATGGCCTCAGTAGGGATGCTCCTGTGACTTCCCAATTTGCTTAAGACACCACTGATGTGGGCTAATGCCAACCTCATGAAGTTTAACAGTGCCAAGTGCAAGGTCCTACACCTGGGTTGGAGCAACCCCAGGCACAGCTCCAGGTTGGACAAAGAGGAGATTGAGAGCAGCCCAAGGAGAAGGACTTGGGGGTAGTGGTCGATGAGAACATGAACATGAGCCGGCTGCAGTGTGCGCTTGCAGCCCAGAAAGCAACCGTATCCTGGGCTGCATCCAAAGGAGCGTGACCAGCAGGTCCAAGGAGCTGATCCTGCCCCTCTGCTCTGCTCTCGGGAGACCTCACCTGGAGCCTTGTGTGCAGTT
>NDXB01019558.1:122668-134043 GCA_002631895.1 Agapornis roseicollis
GGGGGAGGGAGTGGGGCGGGCGGGCGGTGTCGGATCACGTGATCTTCTCCCAAGGGGGCGGGGACAGCCTCGCCGGGGCGGGAGGACGCGCGCGCGCGTGCGCCTGCTGTTTACAACGCGGCCGGGGTCTCGCGGCAGACGGGGTTTGGCGGTGTTGGCACTGACGTGCATGCGCTTGTGGGCGGGGCGGTGCCAGGAGCGGTTCGTCGTCTGTAGCGGTGCGGCGGGGTGGGGGGGGTTGAGGAGGTTTCTCTGGGAGGGTGAGGGGAAGTGGAGGTAATCGTTCGTTTCTCCGCTCTTTAGTCGGCTGTCGGCTAGAGCTACGGGAGCGGCTTAATGACAGCCCTTGACATAGAGGGGCATAGAGTGGGCTGGGGGTTGGCCTCCGCCGGGGATGGAGGAGAACCTTGGGCGGTGGTGGCTGTCCAGCCGTACGCCCGGCCCTGGAGCAACGACGGTGGTCCCCTGTGCCCCAGTCGGGCAGGCAGTGTCAGATCCGGGTGCCGGTCGCGGCGCTGCCTTCTTGCCCGAGCCTCGTCAGCAGGCAGTTAGGCTTCCTCTTTGCTTACAGGGCAGCGCCGTGTTTGGGGGTCAGCCGTGATTTGTTTGACGGGTTTGGATGGGAGACGTGATGGGAGCAGCAGCATCCAGCAGCCAGAACCAAAATTAACGTGCTCCATCCACTGTAGTCGCGGAAGCAAAGCAGCGCGACGCGGTTGCTTGTACGTATTTCTTCTTCCCCATGCAGCTACTTGGTGTTCTTACTTGATTTTTATTACTTAGGAGGTCTTCAGAAAGCTTCGATTGAGATTTTCATTAGCTTGGTAGAGCTTGTGTTGTAACGCTAAGTAAGAATAACTTCATTGTTTGGTATAATTCGTTAAAAACAACTGTTATTAGGACTGAGTATAAAGTCTAGCTATTGTCTGATCTGTCAAAAAATAAAATAATTTCGTACATACTACGCGGTATTTGGAGAAACTTTTATGTATTAGGTAAATCACAACGGGTAATGCTTCCAAAACTAAAAAGGTGCAGACATGTCATGCTGACAGGTGTACAGTTTCATTGGTATTGTCAAACCGTATTATTCTGTTTTTCTTGAAAGATGTGCATTGACAAAACGTAAAGAACATGTAGTTCTCATAATAGTAAAAATGCCTTGGCCTATTAAATTCCTTTTAGTGTTTATTGTATTTTTTCTCTTTTAAACATGCATAAGTCATTATTTGGATATGAGAATTTTAGTTGCATTTCAGGGGATTGTTTACATTAAACATAAAAGGCTTATGTAAGATGAGTCTGAATTATTGCTTCTGTCATTTTAGCAAAGAAAGAGTATCAGCGTTACAAACCATTTTTTGTAATACAGATTCTTAGTTCATTAATAGCGTGCCCAAAGCACACTGCAGCATGGCTATGGGTGATGAAACAGTACAGTTCCTATTTGTTAACAAGATTGTGTTTGTTGTTTTCCAACCTTGTTTTAAAATGTTAAAACCTTATATGCTTAACAAAGTTGCCATAATTTTATTTATCATAGATCAGTCTGAAAGGTGATGCAATTTTGGAGCCTTTTATTTGCTTATTTTTAACCAGTGACTGAAGGCTCTTTTTAACCCTGAGAAAACTTGCTATCAAAACCTTCAATTTGATTAAGAGTGTCTTTGAGAGCAGGCTTTCATCTTAAAATTAGATGAACTTAGATAATTTTAGAATAATTGTTGTGGACTGCTGATTTGCACAGTAAAAATAGCATACGGAGACTTTTTTTCAGCAGCTTTGGTGCAGCTGCTCCCATACCACCTCATTATTGCTTCCTGCACATAAAATGCTTCCAGTACTTGCAGTTGTCTTATGTACTAATAGGAACAATATATCTTATCCTAAGCTATTTTGTACTCGTTTACCAGAGAATAAGCTGGTGCACACCAGAAGTTACTGAGGAATCACTCTATGACTCCTCTGTGTTAATCTGAATTATTTTCTCAGTCTGAACTTTACAGAAATGGAGGCAACGCTATGTGCTGAAGCTTGTCACAAAATTAGGCATAAATGACTTACTTAAGAAAAATTGTCATTCTTGCTTTTCCATAAATACCTCAAGACTTTGAATTTAAATAGTGGGGGAAAAATACTGGAAAAGCCAAATGCTTTACCAAAGTGTAGGTAAGACACCATTTGTTTTACATAAGTAAGGCAGCCTCATATCTTTCACCAATTATACAATAAAAACAAAACCACTACCTGAAAGCCCCTCTCAGTATGCTTTCCATTCTTCTCTCTGCCTCTACCTTCCCACACTGTAACATCCCAGGAAAGGGTGTTTTTAAGAGTGTGTGGGAGATGAAAGTTGAATTAGTTCTGGTTAAAGAGCTGTGAGAAGGTATAGCTCCCATCAGGAGCAGTGTGTCTGCAGCCTGATCTACAGAGGCACTAGAAATACTCTCGCACTATATGGAACTTTCCTGTGGAGGAAGAAAGAAGGTGGGGGAGGTACAAGGGACATGGAACTGGGTGAACAAATCCTGTGGGTAAGGGGAACAGGTTGTGTGGTATTGATGGTAAGGATGGGAGGGAGGGTGGTTGATCTGTTTCAAGGTAACTTAGTGGTGATGTAAGGGTCTTTAGTAGCTACCCAGCACCTTGACTTCCGTCTGGACACAAGCAGAAGTCTCTCTTATGTTTTTGTCTAGGTAGCTCTTCTTGTATCATGTAACCTGTAGTATTCTCCAGCGGCTTCTCTTTTAAGATACAGTTTTATTGCATTAATGTAATCTTGAAGTAAGAAAAATTATGATAATGACAGCAGCAGCCTCTGTATATTACAGTAAAACCCTGCAATGATCATAAAAAGCAAATTCAATTACTGCTATAATGTTCATAGCTGATAGCACCTTGGGAGATAGGAGAGCTTAAGGCTGATGACTACCAGGAAGCATACCCTTAAGTTAAACTATTGTCTGTTATTTCCAGCATCTCTGTTGACCACATCATGGGTGTATACAGTAGGGTGTTATCAGCCTTCAGCAATGCTTCCTCTAAGAGGAAGATACCAATGTGCTATACTACTACTCTTTAGCAAAAGAAGCACTTCTTCCTTACCCGTTGCATTCTCTCAAGAAAAAGAAATACTGTGTTTGTGATTCACTAGTGAGTCATTCAGGATGTACAAGATTGTAGCTGCTGTAGGAGTATAGCAGCAGTCAGACATGGCCACTACCAGGTGAACATCTGAAATTCATTCATCTCTGCAAGGTGATTAACATTTGAATGAAGTAAGATCTAGAGATAGACTGAAAAAATCTCAAGAACCAATTGCATTGAGATTCTGTGATGTGTCTGACAAGAAAAACATACTTTCTTCAACATTAAGCCAAGCCAACAGGTAACTTTTCAAACATAAGTCATAGTAGTGCATCATTCAAAGTAATAAGCAGACAGCAGTGTCTGCTTAAGTCTAAAAAGGGAGATTCGAGTGCAGAATATAATCTTGGAAGAGACAATGCCTAAATTTCTCCTCTACTGATGCTAAGTAATTGCTGAAGAAGTGGAAGATAGTGTTTTAACATATCTTAGTCTGGAAGAATTCAGATTTGTATCTTTTATACTTAACATACTTCAAGCTGTACAACAACTGTGAAGGGTATAGTAACCCACTGCATCAATCCTCTTAAAACTCATCATTACTCAGGTTAGAACAAGTATGTACTTTGGTATGATACATACCCCATATACCTGAAGCTACTGTGATAAGCTACTCCTAGACAGATAGGATGGAGGAGCCTAAATTCTGCTTAATAAAATGTGACACATTTTGTTTGACTCTGTAATAAGAGAAAGCATCAGCATCTCTGTTGGGCTTCACCTTATCTAATTATCAGTTCACCACAGATACTCACGGAAAAGGTATGAATCAATATATAGTCGAATATTTTACATCAGTGTTCAAGATTGACGTAGATAACATTTTTAAGTGGGCAGTTTCCATGGGTGTGTAATGTCTGTATGTAGAATTGTAGAATCAACCAGGCTGGAAAAGACCTTTAAGATCATCAAGTCCAACCATTATCCCAGGACTGCCAAAACCACCACTAAGCCATGTCATTAAAGGCCTCATCTCAACATTTTTTGAACACTTCCAGGGACATTGATTCCACTACTTCCCTGGGATGCCTGTTTCAATGCCTGATCACCTTTTGGTGAAGAAATTTTTCCTAATACTCAGACTAAAACTCTTTATGTACTGCTATATAGACTTTTTTCCAGCAAAGACAAGCATCTGAGCAACAAGAAAAGGTGTGTCTGTCTAGAGAAGGTGCCAGTTCTGCTAGGCTCCCAAGAAATCTCTCTGGATTAAAAACAAAGTTTAGATTGGTTTAATTTCACATTCTTCAGTAGGCGATGAAAATGAAGTCTCACGTCTGCCAGTTTTGCTATGATGTTGCTAAGAAAAGCAGAAAATGGTGAGAAGGAGGGAAAGAAAAGCAATCCAAGAAAGCATAGAAAAGAAGAAAATTGCCAGCAATTAGAGAGAAAATTAAATTGAGGTACTACATTGAAAACATAAAATTTACCAACTTTATCATCTCATTCATAAGAACACAGATTTAAAACCCTGGGGGAAAAAATAACCTAATCATTCACAGAACATATTTGAGTCCTATATTTTGAAGGTGTATTTTACCTCTAAGCTCATGAACTTCTCTATATCTTGTAATTTATAAACACTGGCATTGGTTTTATGCATTTTACTACTGGATCATGAGCAATCAATACTCTTACTAGCTTACTAAAAGAGGCCAAATACTTTCTTCAAATATACTGTGAACATTTCCATCCATGTTTTTAATCCCTTGCACATTCCTATAGCTTCAGATAGCGTGCTCAATACTACACTTTCCATCTGTACAGTAACAAAACTACTACAGTAGCTGTACAGCTCTCAGCTTGCATAGAGGAGAATTTCAAATGGCTTCTGGCCTTTCCATTTTGGAGAACTCATGGGAATGCTACGTGAGTCAGCCTGTGCTGTGCATTGCAGAAGTGGGATTAGCAGTGAGTGTGTATTACTGCAAGTGTTGTCTAGCTCTGGAGGTACTGAATTGACCATTGCTTGATACAATATCCCAAATCTTGTACCGTCTTTGTTGGCATTTGTAGGCTGGTACATCGTAAGTGTCACATTGATGACATTGATGTGACACAAATGACTGTCACATTGGTAAAACACAACTCTTGGTTTCAGAGCGGGAAGGTGAACATTTCTGGGTCGTTAACTAATTGAAGAGCTCCAACTCATCTTGAGCTATGGTCACTTCATACAAGAGCATATGATTGTACCTAGCTAATACTGCATCTGGTTATTATTTGAGTTCACTGCTTGATTACAGTAAGTCATAGTCACAAGTTTACAAGCACAATGAAGAATGGAATTCACTTGCCTTATGGTATTCCACTCCAGAAGGTCCCTTTTCTTTTGTAGTTCTTGTGTAACGTTTACCAGCTCTGTGCAGATGTCTCTTAAACCTTTAGGATGTGTGGAGTGGCCACGGCGAACTATTGACAAATCAGCTGAATCTCACTGTAAGCATGCAGAAACATTTTTCTATTAACCACTTTTGCTCTCAGAATAGTCTGAGCAACAGCTTGGGTACAGGATTTTCACAAGAACTAAATTACTCTGTTGAAGGTAATGTGGTCATTTCCTAGTTTGGTTTTCAGAAGTGTGGTTGGTAGTATTTTATCTTCATCAAGTCCACTGTTTTGGATAGAGCACAAAGTAGAGGAGTAAGGGAGGCAGCTAAAAAGTTCACTATGGTGTAATCACTCTGGTTTAGATATAGTGATCTGATAAAAAAATCAGAGCAACTAAATTTGAAGTGTGTGAAAATGGCACTTTCAAGCTGCTGGCCACCTCTCAAATTCTCATTAATTTTTATTATTGTTCCTAATTTGAAATTATTCATGTTCGGGCTCTGATTGTTACTGAAATATAGGGAAGGGAAACATGATGCATTTCCTGTAGATCCAAATTACTTCTGTACAGATCCAGTTCACATCGGTCTAGGTATGCCTGTTCGTTTATAACATGAGAAGTTTCCATGTGCCTGTTAAAACTTTTCATACAACTTCTAGAAGATTTTAAGGCCTCTTTACTTAACAAGCAGCTTTATATTATGGAATTTATTATATCATTCATAAATAAAGATGATCAATGAAATGTTAACATTATCTCTTATGGTATTGTGTTTGTTTAAAAATTCTATTCATGGGCAGTTTTCTTTAACTTTCAGATATTTACATAACTTGTCAAAGGTTATTACACTGATGGCAGGTTGGTTTTTTACAGAACAGGTATGACAGTTGCATCTCTTTTTTGCACACTCGCATGCCCTCTGCACACCCCATATCCTGATAGGACTGAAGGACTGTTACCATATCAGCTGAAGAATTAGAGAAATGCAAAAACAGATTTCCCATAGACTGTAGTCTGTTATCCAGTTTGCATAACAGTACTGTTTTGTTGTGTACTAGCAAATGAATATTTAGTCTGGTTTGACAATATGCTCAAAACCCCAACAGGTGGTGGCAGGAAAAAAGTTATCTTTAATTTTTGTAATTCTGTTTTGATTAAAAAAGGTTAGCATGAGAATGGGTTTTAAGTAACCCAAATTGGGCAGCCTTCTTTCTACCCTGGAAAGGCCTGGAAACTCCCTGTTAGTTGAGAAGCTGGCAAACCACTTCTCTGTTAGAAAGGGAGAGATGATGTTGTTTGACTTGAAGCATTTCCCCTTCGCTAGAATTTTTCTACTTGCTTTTAAAAAGTCATGATGTAGCTAATCAGATGGCTTATTTTCATGCCAGAAGGTGGATTTCCCCCTAGCAAGTCAATTAAAGTGTACATCCTTACTTCAGGTTTCCTTCCAGGTAGTCTATTTATAGCTATCCATCTGATTTTCATTACTAGAGGCATAATTGATCTTTTGTCCCATTTCAAAGTTTGTATGCACCTGTCTTACAGGTTAGTAGTGAAATCGATTATCCCTCTGGCTACAGATATATCTTGGTACTTCATTAGAAGTTTGTCAGTGTAGGTGGAGTCCTTTGTGTTAGATTGACAACAGGTGATTAGTGGGGGAGTCATAGCAGCTTGCATGCTCAGGCTGTACCTTCATGCTACGCAGATAATGTTCACTATTTTGCTCCAGTTTTAGGGGTTTGGGAGGTCTGGTAACAAAAAACAACAACCAATCAACAAAAACCAGTTCTTTGCGTTTAAGGAGGAGACTGACATAGAGATTAATTTGAAAAAAGTATATACTTGGATTTTTCTGTTATAACATCTTCTGTTATAGAAGATTAGCAGTGTAGTAAGACAAGTGAATATTATGTCATCATTTTGCATATAGTATCGATGTAATTCTGTAATTCAATTTGTATGATTGGTGTGGAGCTTGATTAATCGAATTACAGTATTTCATTCTAACTTTGTCCTCACAACCACCAAAAAACTGTTCTTTTGGCTGCCTATGCTCAAGAATTATGTACAAAATCATTGTTTATGTCTTAATTGCAGACTTTACTGGTTCGTGGCCTTTATGTCCTTTTGGTTGAAAAGGATACCCAAGCACAGCCATCGTAGATCACAAGTCATTCATGTAGGTGGTGTGATGTAATCCTTCAAAATGAATTTGATCTCAGATCATGAAATAAAAAATAATTATTCAATGTATTACATTTTTTTTAAATAAAAGTGAAAAAACAAAAATACGGAATTCCATGTGTGGATTTAACTAGATGGTCTCAAAGGTCCCTTCCAACCTAAACGATTCTGTGACTGTACAATTATGAAAATACATTAAATACAAAGTTCTATTAATGTTCAGGTTGTTTTTTTTCCTGTGATTTAGAATTTTTGATGGTGGTTGTTGGACATAGTGGAGTTTTATATATAAATATATACAGCACTTGGTCCAAATTGCATAGTTTTGTAGCTGTAAGCAGATAATACACTTTAAGCTACATTGCGATCTCATTACCTCTTGTTCATTGTAAATTACATAAACCCGGATTTCATATAACCTACTTGCCCTTTTATGTGCATGGATGTCAGCATGTAGACCACAAGCAAGTAGAAACATTTAGAGAAATTTCTGCAGCTTCCGAAACATGAGAACTCCTCTTGAAAAATGACATGATTGAACAAAAACTAGGAAGACAGCACGCACATCCTTTGCAGCGTTGTCTTTGCAAAAGTAGCCTGTTGTGTCATGCGCAGAAAGCAGCCAAGCAGTGAGACTGAGATTGTATTGACAAGAACAAGATGAATGGCCCCCTGGAGACTACAGGGTTTGTATGCTCATTTCCACCATCTTTTCATCCCTTTGTACCCCCTTTCAGTTCATATGCAGATTAATTCAAAGCAAGTCCTCACTAAATACTCTTTTTCACTTCAGTTTTGGAAGGTAGATGGAGGAGCTAAATATTTATGAGGCTTTTTTCCTCTGGTTTACGGTGCACTCTTGTTGAATGTTGAGGAATTACGTTAATGAATGCATGCCTGCACACACAGACACAGAAACCAGGCAAAAGGGAAAAAAAAAGAAACACACACAAAGCATTGTCAGCTCTAATGTCGGTACTTACTAAAACAGTTCCCATAAAAAAAATGGCAAAGAGATTTGAAATCCGTTGCCAGGAGAAAAATAAATTGTATGGCTGGGCACAAAGGAAAGAACAAAGTTTCATCTTCGCTTTCCTCAGCTGCAAATGTAACTCTGGTTTCAGCTCTGAATAAATTTGAAATAAAACATGTTAATTGGAAAATGAAAGCTTGTCTAAAAAGCCTTAGCTGGATTTGCGTTTTCAGTAATGAAGAAAAGGCAAAGCTTTAACCCTGCACAAGTTTCCTGTGACATCAGTCATAATAAACATAATATATTTTAGGGGTTTTTTGTATGGTACCAGGTGCAGTTAAGTATGATTTGAGTTACAAGTCAAATAATTAAATGAAAGTGGTTTTGCTATGATTTTGCTAACTTCAGTCCCTTTCTTTAGGAGGGCTAGATGTTATGAGGGTTAGATTTTATGAGACTGGGGGAATTTCTAGAAAGTAAGCTCTCATTTTTTTAAATTAGGTGGAATATGCTGAGATTACAACTAGATGGACTAGAATAGAAATTTATTTTCAGAATGGGTAGTTTAAAACTAACTTAAGGAACATGCTTTTTATAAATGGAAGATTATATTGCATTAAAATATTCGAACTGAAATATGGATATATTAATTCTTTTAATACTATGTTGTCAAGAAGTCATCTCTTCAACTTGAATCATCCCTCCTGCTCCTTTTTATTCGGTAATGCACAAGTAGCTGTGGCAGAGCAGGCCCTAAGTTATACAAGTGGAACAGTAAATTAACATTCATGAGATCTTAAAACATGCTTTCATATTATCATTTGAAAACTTACTGAAGGAATTGCAGAGTGTTGACTCAGCTCTTCAGATGTAATAGTATTACACTGTCTAGGCTCTATTATTTTTCTTATTTATAATAAGCCTGTCTGAATTTCATAATAAATATGGTCATGTTTTTATTGTACTTTGTTTTCAAGGTTTCAATTGCATATGTAATTAAATCCAATAAAGCCATCTACATTTAATTCTAAAGTTATTACGATCTTCAAATACTGACGTTGCTATTTTCAGTGACTTTGGCTGTGACAACCTAGGGTTAAGCGTAAGAAATTTTGCTTACCAGATCCCAAGACACTAAAGTTGCATATAACCTAACAAAAAGATATAATATTTGACAACTGAAATTGCATCACTTTTGTTCAGTCTTTCATTCTGTAACCTGCATCTTCTCCCTCTTGCCTGGGTCTTGTGTTTTGAGGGTATTTTTTCTCTAAGTCTGCATTGCCAGTTTTTACCACAGGTACAATTCTAGATATTGTTGAAGTACTTAAACCCCTTAAACTTAAAAGTGATCAAAAAATCTGAGTTATGCTCTTAACTGGGGAGATTGCACAATTACCTGGATTTACCTGGCCTGAGCAGATTGAAGCACTTCCATGGGATATTAGTGAAATGTAGCTGCACATCAGTATGACTTGCCTTTTTTTCCTTTGGGTGGATTTGCAGAGAGGGGAAGAAGGACTTCATTCTATCGATACATGTACAGGATGCAGTAGACAGTAATAGGTGAATGAAAAAATGCATCAATGGTAAATGTTGGTAGAAAAGAGCAGCAGGCAGATGAGATATTTGAATAAGCGTTGAAGAAGGAAGAATTGGAAATGAGGAACAGAAAAGCTGGGGAAAACACTGAAGAGTGTTGTGATAGTAGAGACAGACATAGTGGAAAGCTACGGAGGACAGTAAGGAAAAAACAAAGTTAACAGATACCTTTTTTTTGTTGTTCCCTTTAAGCTGTTAACACCCTGAAGAGAGGAGGGACAAAAGTGACACACAACACAAGGTGATTAAAAGTAGTTTTTAGGGATAAGAAAGTTGGCTGAATCACAGACCTAAGTCAGGGAGCAAGTATGTCAGAGTCCTGTAAAAGACCTTGATTTATAACACTGGAAAACCAACCCAAAATCCCAAAAGCTAAAGAGGTTGTAGCCCGCAGGAGCTCCATGTTAATGATGAGGAAAGCAATTAAACTCTCATTTGCCCAAAAGGAAATGCACAGAGAAGTACAAGAATTTACAAAGATAACAAGCCTGAGATGCACACCGTACACATGCACCCACCAGCTGCATCTCAGCCCAGCATGCTAATGTTAAGGACAAGCCTCTTGCTCCAGTCTCAGAAGTGTCTGTAGAAAATGACCTGTGTGAAGAGCCAGAAAGTCCTGTTTAGACCAGCTGGGCTTCTGGCCTATGAATTAGCCAGTTCGCATTCTTTAAATAGAATATAAAACATAAACTAGTTATTTAAGCTGAGCTTTTATTTTCTTCCCTTGAAATCCATTTGCATCCCCAGATTTTTATGCTATTAGAATAAGTTCTGCTTCAAGAAGATGAAAAAGCACAAATAAAACTGTAACGCTTTTAGTGGATTCTTCAAGGCCAGACCACAAACTTACACAGTGATCTGCCTTGTGAAGTTTCGCCTCAGAAAGAACCAAGAGTAGGAGCACATTCTTCATTCTCTTGAACTATAGTCCTACAGTGGACCACAGGGAAAAGAAAAAGAAGGTCATGGAACTGATTGTAGGGACCCAAATCCCAGTGCTGTTGGGATTACCAAACAGGTGAAGATTTCCAACAGTAGAAATTCCCTGTCAGTTGATTGCTACATGAAGAACTTAGTTCACTTTTTTTTTTTTTTTTTTTTTTTTTTTTCATTTTTTTGATTTTGTTAAAT
>NDXB01019558.1:134141-148016 GCA_002631895.1 Agapornis roseicollis
TTTTTTACTCTTTTCCATTGTCTGGATTTTGTTCAAATTCAGAAATCTCACAAGATATGCAAGGATCAAACAAAAAACCCTAAATCCACACCACCACACCGGTGGAAATTGCCGGTAAGCTCTCTCAACACTCATCTTTTGTGGTGAGGAACCTTCCTTTCCCTAAGGCTGATTCTGAAGCTTGTCACATTTTATCTGAAGACACTGGGGTGCAGCCATGTATTTTTAAGTACTTTCCATGCTAGTCTTTAGGCTGGGATTCTTCCAAATGGATTCCTGCATAAATTTATTTTTTCCCTCCCAAAATAAATTTCCTGCAGCTGAATCATAGCATTCTAAAGGGAAATCGCCATTCTGCCTGAGCTGTGACAAGTCTGCCTGTTCACAGGCAGAAAAGGTGTATCTCCATGGGTGGAACTGAACTGAAAGGAAATCTAAAAGCCAATTAATTTTTTAGTGAGTTTGGTGTACGTGGCTATAATATTCCTCTTTGGTGCCTGAATAACGATTTAAGTGTATAATATGACAGTTGTCTGTCTCCTTCTATATGCACCGATGCCTCAATTTCTGCTGATGGGATATACCTAGAGCTCCTAGCAGGCAGCATATACAGTGCTGAAGCCACAATTACCAGAGTTCTTAGCGGTTTAGCATAAGATGTCCTAAGAGAAATTTCTTAAAAGATATTCTGCATGCTCTTCTCTTCTCATACATAAGCAGTGTTCACATTCATAGTGTGAACATTCACAAGTGTACTTCTTCTGGAACTCCCTGCAAATCTAGTTTCCAGAAATATCCCTCAGGTGCCTAACCTTCATCAATTAATTGATGAAGGAACCTGAGCCCGCTTCTAGACACAAAGATTTATTACCTTAGGTACAGAACTCCTCTAAGGGTTGAGTCTTGTAACAGGAAAGCTGTGAGATGCTTGTGGAGTAAAACAGAACATCATTCCTCCCGTTTCACAAATCAACACCAGATTTCTTTACAAATCATCAGGAGGTTAACAGTTCTTCCAGGCAAGCAGCTTCCAATATCAACAGTGCTGATTTAGGAAGAAGGAAGGTGGATTTGGAAGAGTTGTCCTCTCCAAGCACAATATTTTTCTTACCCTGCTTTCTCCTGTTTGAATTTCTCCATGTAAATGGGAAAGGGCAAAAGAACAGGCTTCAGTTTGATAACTGTTTTTTTACCTGTTACTTTTGCCAGCAGAATCTGCACACTTTATAAATAGAAACTGATTATTTGAAAGGGAAAACCTGCAGAATTATTTAGAGAAGAATACAGACTAAACTATGGAGCCTGTACTGTTATTTCAAGAATACATAGCTCCTATATCAGAACACAGTTTGTCACCATTTCTGCCATTTTATATGCAATAACCATTGCTAATTTGTCAAGGATTTTTTTTCCTTTGGCAGATTGTGAGAAGTTTTGTTTGGAGAACTGTTGAATATCAGGAATGAAATCAATGAAGGAAGCCTACAGAAACCTCAGGCATCGTTCCTTCCTAAAGGTCATTTAGGCTTAGTTAGTCCTAACCTCAGTGAACTGAATTTGTTCACACAAGTGTAACTCCACCAAATGTTTGTAAGTTGAATACATATTATATGATCTCATTTTGGAGCATTCTAGAACTTTATTTCTGAATCAGTTATCTTTTGTTTTATTTCATTTCTCATCTTGGTTTTCACAAAAACAACAAAAAAAAGTAATTGTCAAAGCTGGAAATAAACAAATCAATTAACATTTTGTGATGCTTGCCTGAGGAAAACAAAAAGGGTTGTTTTGTTCTTTAAGCACTGCCTTAGTCATTTTACTAGGGGGATTTTTAAGAATAATGTCATATAAATGAGGGAAATTATGTAGAAAGGCACTGGAATGAAACAAGAAGAATCTGGGTTTAATGTCAACTGACTGTAATGCCAAGCACACTAAGCTGACCGTGTTCATACAGTTAAGATTTCATCCAGTGCAGTGTGGTCACCTACCAAACAGTGCCCAGGAAGTCTTTGGGAAAGTGCTACTTGGTCTCCAGGATAAAATGTCCTGGGGCTCTTCTCACACTTGAAGACCATGACACCAGGATGCACTCCCTGGCACTGCTTAATTTCTCAATACAGATGTAATCCATGTCAGTTTGAGCAGAGCATGGGATTGTTCTATCATTAAATGTCTCATTAGTGGGGATTAACTATTTTTTCTCTCTTCTTATCTACTACATCTATTTGGAGTATGGTATCACTGGTAAAAGTTGTTTCTTTCTGTTTTGTGTAAACCACCTGTTACAGTAAGATCATAATTTAAAGTTAGTGCATAGTATACTAATTAGAGTGGCAACAAAAAGATTCCCAAAATTTAGAAAAGCCTGATCAAGAAAAGGAAGCCTTTGGCTTCCCATACAGATATTATATGTATTTCTTTAAGTGTGAATTTGTAAGTATAATAAGGTGTAGTGGTGTGTGTATGTACACACATACACACATACTGAATATTGTCTGTGTATATATATATATATTTAAATATACCATACCAAAGAGCTCTGCATTACTACAACCCTCTACCAGCAGAATGAAGATAACAATCTCTTACAGAAATTTTACAGTTAATTAGATACACTTATTCTTGCATCATGAATGACTCTTCTAAAACCCTGGACACATTTCCACACAGGTGTATATGACATCTCGTTCAAAACTGACAGTGTTTTATAAAGAAAACAGTAGTAGCTAGTCACTTTCTGTTAATCTTTTCAATTATCTCTTAAGATCAGGTATAGCATGGAAAACACCTTTTGTGAAGGTTGAAGTTAACCACAGAGATGAGGGATGTCACAAGAGAGGTAGAACCCAAGAACAGTACAGGTGTTTTAATGATTACATACTTGAGACTGAATTTCCTTCTAACAGTGGCAGCTGTACATGGAACAAGAAAGGTAGTAGAGAAAACAGCAAAGGACAACAGTAACTGCACAAAGCGACACCTTGCACAACAATAATAAAGCAAGTGTGTAAATTAGAAGCTTTAAAACAGGAACTTGGAAACTTATAAATCTCTTTTTTGTTTGTTTTTTCTAGTAGTCGTAGTTCCAAGTAAAATTGGGTGAAATAGCCAAAAAATAAACAAAATAGCCATTTAATTACACTTTAGAATGGCAATCTATGTATACTCTAGACTTCTTCTGGGTTTACCAGCTCCATCAAGAATGTGCATTTAGTGCCAGCTGCCGATATTTCCAAGGACAAACATATTGAATAAATACTGCAGTGTGTGGCAGGACTTCCTCAAGCAATGGTAAATGATGTGACTTTGCAAACTGATACATTACATCCTTCCTTAGACTAGGGAAAGGAGAAAAGTAAGTGACAGAGCCAAACACTTATTAAGGCCCTTCAGCCCTGATTAAAGTCAAATTGCAGGAAACATTTACTTTAATATAAAATATGCACAACAACATTAATTAGACACACACATCTCTCAAGATATCAATAAATGTTTCCTTTTTGATAAGTCTGATTTAGTAGACTGTAATAACAGGGGAAGGTTTCTGAAACATCATTTAAGGAAGTGGGAGAAATAAACAAGCATGAACATTTAAACCTCAACACAAATTAGCAGTCTATTCTTTTGGAAAAGAAAATGCTGGATTTCAGATTTATTTCATTTCAGCCAAACACAATATTGACATAGGTTTTAGAATAATTGGTTTTGAAACTTCAGCAACAGCTTCCAGGCATTTGTATTTTCGTTCACGAAGCATAAGCAGTAAAAGTGTTGGATGCTTTAGGTCTTAGCAGTGAATTAGAAAATACATTTTAAGAGAGACCTCCCCACCTGAAGATCCTTTTTCTGCCCTACCTTTGCATTAAGGAGAAATTGAAAGGTCAGAAACAGGATCTCTTGTGTTGTGCAGCTATCTGGCAACAGCACTGTGTTCAGTTTAACCATGTGAACTCTCATCTGGGTTAGCACCTTGAAGCAAGCAATATATGGCATGCACTCTCAGCAATTTCAAGCAAAGTCTTCTGTGTTCATTCACAGAAGTGCTTATACTCTCTTTTTGGACATTTACACCACAGAAAAGCTTTTGCAGTTTGCTTAAAACTGCTAAGAACAAAGCTCCAGTATCTATTCTCATAAAGGTTTCTTTTCCAATTCAGACTTTGTGCGTCTGATTTGTGTTGAACAATGGCTTGCTGGTTGCTGACAGAAGGGAAACTGCCACTAAGACAGACCTGCGAGAAAAAATGAGGACCCAATGTGTCTCAAAGCATAGGAGAGGGCTGAGCAGAGGGTTTGTGTCTGGAGCCAGTAATGGGTGCGAAATAAAGTAATGACCTGATCCTTAAACCACACATCATGTCATAACTGTTCTATGAACAAGGCCAGGGCTGCAGAACAAGGAGATCTCTTTACTTTGCCAGCAAGGAAGAGGAGAATGAGTAGTCCAACATGACTGCAACCTGTGAAAACACTTACCTGCATCTGTACCAATACTATTTGATTTTCTCAAAATGGTTTCCTGAGTATTGGCGGGCTCCAGTTTCTCCTGTGTGAATGTAAATGGCCTCAGTTATTCTGCTGTCATGGGATGTGAAGCAAATTATTACTTTTGTTCAGGTTCTTGTAACTCAGACGTAAGAATATTAAAGCATAAAGTCAATGGTGGATTTATACCACAGTCAGTTCATAAAACCAGGTAACACTGTTTTTTAAAATACGGTGAAGATTTAAGCCCACATTATCCTTTGTCAATAGATATTTTGATTCACTGATGCCAGGATTTCGTCCATAATTTTCCAGAACAACAATTAAAATTTCTGTATCCCTTTGAAAGGGGATTTTCTGAAATGCTTAAAAGCTGTGTCTCATATAAATAGTGGCTGACCTGTACAATAAAAATGACAGATATTTCATGTGTATTATTGTTTCTTATACATCAAGTATTTAAACATGCTGAAATAAAGGCCCCATAATTAACAGCAATAGAAATCATAGAACTTAAAGCCAGAAAACTTCACAATATCATTAACTGCAAATAAACTGAGTCTCAAAGTCAGCACTTTATTTCTTCATGACTTGATCAGTTTTTAAAGCACGGAACACTTTTATAAAGGTGCATGGACCTGCAGACAGGAGCTGGAACACAAACATGGCGGAATAAGGGATTTTTTTTTTAATATAGCTCTATTACCAATTATACCATGTTAAAAAAAAAAATCCACAAAAAAATCCCATAACATTTAAGCAATGTTTTTACTGCATTAAAATCAGTGGAACTGCCAGGCTGTCATTGTACACTCAGTGGAAAAGACTGAATACTGCATGAAGACCCCACTTGGATTACTGCATACAGTTCTGATGTCTCCAGCATAAGGAGGATATAGAATTGTTGGGGCAAGTGCAGAGGAGGCCACAAGGATGGTAAAAGGGTTGGGGCACTTCCCATATGAAGGCAGACTGAGAAAGTTGGGGCTGTTCAGCCTGAAGAAGCTGTGTGGAGACCTCACTGCAGCCTTCCAGTACCAGAAAGGAGCCTACAAGGATGCTGGGTGGGGGGGACTCTTCATTAGGAACTGTAGTGACAGGACAAGGGGTAATGGGTTAAAACTTAAACAGGGAAAGTTTAGGTTAGATATAAGGAAGAAATTCTTTCCTGTGAGGGCAGTGAGGCAGTGGCACAGACTGCAAAAGGAAGCTGTGGCTGCCCCATCCCTGGCAGCGTTCAAGGCCGGGTTGGATGGGGCTTTGAGCAGCCTGGTCTAATGGAAGGCATCCCTGTCCATGGCAGAGGGGCTGGAACTGGATGAGCTTTAAGGTCCTTTCCAACTCTAACTATTCTATGATTCTATTAGGTAACCTCTTTTAAATAATTTGGATGAGGTGCTGGGATATGTGCATATTTCCCTTCAATCCACTAGCTCACAGAAGTGGTCAATGTGTAATGAGGCCTTTGAGGAAGAGGGGTGGGGAAAGCAAAGAGCTCTAACCTAGGTGCTTCTCACTCCTGCCCCTATCCTTCAAAGATATTGAAGGAAAAAATGCGCTGTTGCTGGACACTTTATTTTCTCAAAGGTAAATGAAAAAATAACACACAGAGAGGATGTTCTCTGGGATCAGAACATAAAGAGCTTTCTTCTCTTTTCCCCCTTGCCACCAGCCCTGACCTGGGCATGTCTTCTAAAATTTCAAAACCACTGACATGACTTTACTGCTTCTCAGAGAAAGTCTCAGTCTCAACAGATGGGGAGTAGGCCCTTCTTTTTCTTGCTGCCAGAAAACCACAGCTATTCATCAGAAGCTGTGATGCATTTAACGAATAGGAGAGCAAACTGCAAACAGCAGACAAAGCAAGCAGCAAACAAATGCTGTGGGTGCCAGGTCACCTGCAGAAAAAAGCATTCTCTGAAACAAGGGGGCTAATGTTCATCCATGTGCATGGAAGTCAGGAGCTATAGACAAAGGATTTAGCACACAGCTTTAAGTGCCTCCCAACCTCCACTACAGCAAAAGCATAACTTGGAAGTGCCTCCCAACCTCCACTACAGCAAAAGCATAACTTAAGAAGAAGGAGAGAGAACCGGAGCAAATAACACAGTGAACCCAAAAGGAATTCAGAGAGTGGTGGCAAAGGACACTCATCACGAACTGGATAGAGCAGCCCCAGTAAGCAGGCGATAAACAGAGTGCCAGAGACATGAGGGCATGAGCTGTGGAAAAGAAAGTTTGTAACTGCAGACCTTTTGAGAATGCATGCATTCATTGAGAACAGTGCAAAGCTCAGGATGTCCTGGGGCACAGGGAACTGCTCCTCCCTGAAAACCCAGTTTTTCTTTAAAGGTTCCTTTTTATGCTGTTGGAGGGTACACTGATACATGTTACTGAAACTTTCTCCCTTTCCCATTGTGCCAAGTATAAAGGGCCACTAACTTTCCAGGTGAATGTTTTTACCTGTGCTTCCATTACTAGCAAATCCATAAATAATGATGTTGCATACTGCATATAGATAAGGATATACCATTAAAAATAATGGTAGCTGTTTGTCCTCTGCTACTGTTTTGTTTATTGTAATGCATAGATAATCCACTTGATCTAGTGTTCCTTGCTCTTCCAGCTATAAGGGAAATTTTTCCTCCCATTTTCTAATGCCTCTGCTCCTTCTTCCTTCCCTACAATACACACCTCACATCTTCAACTTCCTTTTTCCTCTTATCCTAATCTTCCACTACCCTGCTTGCTTCCAGAACAGACATACCTCATCCTTAGAATCATAGAATAGTTAGGGTTGGAAAGGACCTTAAGATCATCTAGTTCCAACCCCCCTGCCATTGGCAGGGACACCTCACACTAAACCACGCCACCCAAGTCTCTGTCCAGCCTGGCCTTGAACACTGCCAGGGATGGAGCATTCACAGCCTCCCTGGGCAACCCATTCCAGTGCCTCACCACCCTAACAGGAAACTCCTTAAATCCAATCTAAAACTCCCCTGTTTAAGTTTAAACCCGTTACCCCTTGTCCTATCACTACAGTCCCTAATGAAGAGTCTTCCTTCCTTAAATCTCTTTTACTACTTCTTCACAGTTCAACTTCTCCCTATCCTTTTGTCTCTAAGTCCCAGATGATCCCTATAAAGCCACTCAAGTGGCCACAACTTCCTTATTCCTTTTACCTGGTACTCCAAACATATAATTCAAATAATCAGATCTACTCTGTTTGTTGTTCTGCTACATCTCTTTTCATTTATCTCACAACTCCTGACTCTCCAAGCTTCCTGATAAATTTCTTTCCTGCCCAATTATCTGGACTTCTCCCATGGTGCCACTCCTTAGCTGTGCTACTCTGGTCAGCTTCCCCACACCACATAACCCCTTGTCCTGCAGTAATATGCACCCTTTTCTCACAGCTCATACTCCTAACATTTATCTTGTGAGGCGACCAATGTTATAGTGTTCCCACTGTCACTACAGCTCTCCATTTTGCTGTGTTGTGTGGACACACAAAGGTTTCAATTAGCATGTAAGCTTGCCGGGACAAGGATCTTTCTTGTCTGAACTATAAAGGACCTTTTAAAGCACATACCAACAAAAGCAGAGATTTTGGCACCATCTTCTTTCCAGAGGCCTTATTTTGTGGAAAGTAAAGCTCAGCACTTCCTCTCCTCCCCCATCTTCACTGTTCCTCTGATCCATTTGGATCCCCTGGCACAAACATGATTTCACCAGGGGCTTTCTGCAGCTCCACAGAACTGCATCAGACCCAAAGAAACGTAGAGGTGTCTGGGGTGCCTGTTACTCTCTTATGATAACATAGCCTACTGGCTGCTGTTCCCAGCACACTGAGAGTTTTAATTCACATCTTGTTTTAACAACCCCTATTAAAAAGGAATTAAGTAGCAGAAGTAAGGAGCACAAATTAAGAGACATACACCTCCTGTTATTCTTCCACATATCCTTCATCTTTCCTGGAATTAAAATTACACTTTACTGTCCTTGCTCATGCTTTGGATGTTTCTCCACTAAATCTTGATATTAGAAGATCTGTGTCTATGTATCACAGACCAGAAGAGTGATTAATCTGAGTTATGTCAGTCACATCATGAAATGGCACTTTAGCTCTCTGTCTATTGTGTCACAATTCAGTAAATCCTGTACCTTGTTTTACTACTGAGATGCATTTTAGTGCAACATCTGCATAGGCAAGAATTAGAGGTGTAGTTTGTATAACAGATTACATAGCATTGTCAAATGGGGCACCATTTAAATAGCTTACCAAATTTCTTTCAAGGAGTACTTTAGACTTTAAGGATCAATTTTTTCTGCCAACGTTTTCACAAAAAGTTGAATTGTTGATTATTGCAGCCTTCCCTGTGCATCAAATGGAATCCTGATCCTGTATTCACTTTCTTTTTTTTCCAGTAACACTGCTCAAATATCCCTCCCAACCATATACATATTACTGCGTAAGAACAGATGGAGTTTATGCACAACTGGCAATTTTTTCCAGTCGAAATGAGCAGCCAGATAGGACAGAAATCTGCTGAAATTCTGAATTCTTTCTGCAGGTTTAAAGATTTTACAAGTTATCATTTGTTGATTATGGAACATCTATGGTCACAGGCATCTGTTGGTTGCATATGGGAGTTTAGACAAAGTCCTTTTTTATGCTGCTGCAGAAAATAAGAGACAAGTGTGTAACTGGATCAAAAAGAGGAGCACTACAGCAGCTTTGTTTGCATGGTGAGCTCCCTGCCCCCTCTGAACTGGGGTAGAAACAATCAGCCAGAGAGGATGTACCGTATGTACTGTACCATGCACCCCAGGCACTCAGGGACAGACATGATAAAGCCAAATTTTCCCAGCTGGGCAGAAACAAGGGGTGCTGTGGCTGATATTCAGCTCTGGCAACTTACAGGAAGATTCCGAACAGTTCGTAATAAGCAGAAGTCTTTTTGGCAACTGTTTCATATGGGTATGCAGATAATCTATCCATTTGGAAAAACTGCAGACCGGGTATACTTAAGGCTCTTGAAACTCATGGTTTTATTCCAAATCATCAGAAGACATGCTTATAACATCGCAGAGCTTCACTATCAGAACTCTAGCCTTCAGATTTCTGCCTCCAACCTCATCTGTTTGTTTCAGTTCATTCAGCTCTATGAACATTGGAAAAGATGAACAAATCCTATTTTATAGTCTTTCCCATTCCTGACTATCAACAGTTCAACCATAACCATTACAAATGCAGCATTTACTTAACGGCATGCTTTGTTAAGTAGTCCTTTTGAATATGCCAGGAACCTAGGAAAACAACTTAAAAAAATAGGAAAATTACCCTGACTCACTCACTCTGTTTCCTTTTTTCTACCATGATGAAACACGGAGCTGTAAGGATGGAGGCTTCCAGGGAGCACTAGGGAATTCATGTCACAGCTGAGTCCACTAAACATATCAATATGCTGTGGGCTTTTTTTCCCCCACACTTAAAATTACCAGTTTATTAGGGTGCCTTTCCCAAAGGTGAAAGAGAGGAACATACTAAAGAAATAATAGCATAGTGAAGAAAACAGGTATCACTGAAAAACAGAACAAAAAAGGCGATCCAACACCCTCAAACAGCAGAAAGATGGACAGCAGTGAATTTAAATCAGAAAAGAAGTATGGACTTGTCTTGGCTCTTCCTGGAATTTCTCTCCTGAGTTGAGACCTGCACATTTTACCTTCCTATTCAACTTTCTCTCCCACACTGTCTCCTTCAGATCTCTTCTTCTTTCCGCCCCTGTTGCCTGAGTCCTGGCTTTGAACTTTCTTTCCAAGTATCAGATCTTTAGTTTTAAAAAATATTTTTAATATTTTAATGTTAAAATTAATAGTAAAATAATATTAATATTTTATGACTGTCAAGCCGTTTCATTAATCCACACAATAAAGCTAAACTCACACAGAGTGCTTTTCAACCAGTACTTCACCCAAAGTTCAGTCCTTCGGAACTTTCAGGTTTCAGACCTGAAATCCAAAACATTTTTCCAAAAACATCATTGGGTCTTGCAAAAAAGATTTATTTCTTCTCCTCTGAAAGGAGCTATTCTTTTGCAAACACTACCACCAGTGTGCTCCTAGACGCAGCTCTTGTATGCTGCTGTCCTGTGCTGTGTACTGTATTCCTCTGATTTAAACCATAAATTACCCCAAACCAGCACCTTGCCTATGATAAGAATTTTAACAAGGATGCTCTGCAAATAACAGTCCTGTAGGAGATCAGCTGTGTTATTGCTTTGCTAAAGTTCGGTACAGCTTTTTGCTTCCTCACTGCATAATAGTGGCTTGTTTAGGACTATCTTGAGCCAAAAATCACATTCAAACTTTCTATCTGGATTTTAGGAACCCCCCAAAGTTCAAGGCAAACTCCAAAGGCTGGGAGTAAGTTTGCATTCTCACACCTCTCTCTAACACACTGTAGCTCAGGCAGTGCAGCATGCTATGATTAATGACTTCATTTTTAGCCAATTTATTTTCTAATTTCATCTGGCTTTATTTTGCACTTTCACAATCCAGTGTCTCTATTGACACTGCAAGACAGGAGTAAGTCACACACAGTGTCGAGTTCAGATTCTGCAATATATTGCAGAATACAGACAGAAATAGAAAAGGGCAAAGCATGTGCAAAAGTCATCTCAACTTTGCGAAGGCATTCTGGGTGTTTCTTAGGCTGGCTGGTATTTTATTCTGACTTTTACAGAACACACATCAATATTTTTTGCTTTGCATAATGAACACGGTCTGCTTAAAATCACATTCTTCCTTCTATATAAACAAACCACAGCCTCTAAACCTCCTATATTAATCCATTGTAGCAAGTAAGGCAGGGGGAAGAGACATTGCAGGAAAACTGCCTAGGTGCTGTTTCTTGACTTCCAAGAACTATTGGACTTTTACAAATGAAAGGGGTAAAAAAAGAAAAGTCTTTGTATCTAGAATCTGCTGGGTGCTAATTTGACATGGCAATGAGATGAAAGTTGGATTCATGCTAGTTTCAACATCAGAGGATTGGAATGCAGCCTACTTAGCATAGAAGTCAAACAATTCACTGGCAATAGACTGCTTTCCACTTCTAGATCTGCTAAATAAATAGAAAACTAATTAACAGTGTAGTATGGCAGATGTAGCAGGTTTGAATTTCATTAGAGCACTGGCTAAGAACTGAAAGAATCAAGATGTCGTTATATGTCCGAGTGTCTAATGAATCTCCCATAGTGTCTTTTCCATGGGGCACACACACTATTATTTATGTGCCCTCTGTGTAGCACACACACTATTATTTATGTGCCCTCTGTGTAAGAATTTTATGATACATTTCCACTTAAAACAAGAATGAAAGCTGTTGAAATTACTGCAAGTATTCCTTTCATTTTCCACACAATTACTTTGATTCTGAAACAGCAGGATTGTGTTACTTTGTCTTGTGCATTTCTGTTCAGCTACTTAAAGCTTATTAATGAAACAAAAATGCCCTGTGAAAAAACATTTATCTGTATTTCCTTCTCTCTCATGAAAAGTGATAATATTTTTTATTTCCTGTAATAGTTAAGAACAGGGATCATACAACAGAATACCTATAGTCACACTTTCTGAAAAGAAAAAACACAGTTAAGGCATTTATTTTTACACTTTTCCCCCCCTAAACACACATTAAACTGAAATTCCTATATCCAGAATTACATAACCAGATTTAGCAGCATTAATTAACAACAAAGTAGTGTTTTGCCCCATAAGAATCAATAAGATAATCATGTTACTTAGGAAGTTGTAGTCATATGATTTTGCTTTCAGTGTATAATGAATAACATTAAGTTCTGTGCAACAAAAAGGTTTTACAAACCAAACCAAAGCCCTAGAACCTGTCTGAAATTCTTCCAGGAAAGCCTGATTGAAGCCCTGTAGCAACTACCTGATTTTACTAACTCTTGTGGGTATGTATATATGCTTGGAAATGCATACTCATTTAAACAAGAAGTACATAAATTCTTAACTGTATACTCCCAGGAGGTAGCTTTGGAGCATGCACGAAATACCAGGACCATTCTGGATTTTAATATTTGGACCTTGGAACATTTTTGTCACACTCTACATAGCTTCATTCCTGGGCAAAAAGGAATTAAATGTCTTTCAAGTGGCCATTATGAAGCTAAGTGCTGTACATAAATATGCATGAGAGGTCATTAGTGCCAAGAGATGATGCTCAAAAGGTTCAAGTGTGTTTTATAAGATTTTTCTACTTGCTCTATGGCAGCAGAATGAGTAGTTCAAAGGTGTAGTTGCATCTCCAGAAACTGATCTCTGTTTTTTGGCTTCTACCTCTTCTGTTTTCTTGTGGGGTCTTCCAGTGATCAAATATAAATTTGTAGGTATCCCCAACAGTGAGCTGCTAAGACTGTATGCTGGAAACCATCCCTGTAAGCAGTTGCACTGCCTTAGGGATTATCTATACCAGGGGCCTAGCTGGGATCTCTGTCAGTCCTCAGGAAGCAGCAGTCACTGCTAGAAGACTGGCAGATCAACTGCGCCCTACAGCCTTTGCTTTCAGCCCCAGCAGAAGCCTGCTCCGGAGTCAAGTAAATGTCTGGGCTCCTCCTCTCTACAGCATGGCACTCCCAGCCTGCTGCACCTTACAGTCCTTGGTTAGACGCCCTTGAGGAGTCACCACCTGCTCAGCAGCAGGCAGAGCAGGAGGTTAGCAGTGCAGCAGCGCGGCTGGCTCATTCCCATCAGCTTTCCAACAATGGGAGAGTGCAATGCAAAGAGCAAGGCATTGAAATTGAAAGAGCAATCATCGTGGGTGTGATAGCAGGGCTCAGGAATGCAAACATACACTCCTGGTGCCTTTGGGTTTCAGTCTATTCTTTGACAAAGCAAGACCCAGCGGAGATAACACAGTCAGTATATTTTATATATATATATATTTATATATAGCCTGCCTTTTTTTCTTTCATCCAGCAAAGCAGTTACATCTCCCAGTGATTACTGTGGGAGTTGCATACAGTCAGCGTCTCTCTCCAAATCTTGGGGTAGACTCTTATCAACACTGTTTTCAGCAGTTCTGTCATGCACAGGACACCTACAGTGGCAGCAAATATGCTTGTCAGCTGCCACACTTACTCTGTATTTCCCCTGCCTTTTCCACCCCTCCTGCCCAGTTCTTCCAGTGGGGATTTTGGCTGTCACGTGCATATTAATTGGGTATGATACCATTCTTCCAACTGCATAAACCCTTCCAAAACGCTTGTGAAACCTGGAACTGTTGTCTCTTTTTGCTGGTTTATTTGTTGGGTTTTTTTTTTTTTTGGTGGTTTTTTTTTTGGTTTTTTGGGGTTTTTTTTT
>NDXB01019558.1:149483-200579 GCA_002631895.1 Agapornis roseicollis
AAAAAAAAAAAAGAAAAGAAAAGAAAAGAAAAGAAAAGAAAAGAAAAGAAAAGAAAAGAAAGGAAAAGAAAAGAAAAGAAAAGATTGGTTCTTCCTCCCTCCTCAGCTAGAATCAGCTATGTTTGCGCACTAGGACTGCGGTGTTTGCTTGGCAGGCTACGGGCTACCTGTTAGAGCAGAGGACAAACATCAGTAAGCCATTGGCCATAGCTTCGTTACTGAGCTGAGCCTGGGACAGCCTGGGAGCTCATGTCTGAACTCTTACTGCATTTTAGGGAAACGAAATTCTGACCTCCAAAAATAAAAAAGGAGAAATGAATCTGAGCAGCTTTGCATTGATTCAGCTTTCTGCTGGTCCCTGGCATGTTTCAAACACCAGCTTAGCTGCCTTTAAAAACAAAAACAAGAACTGGGGCTAACAATGTCTCAGCAGCTGGGTCTGCCTGATAAATACTGGTCAGATGCACCAGCCTCCAAGGGCCGCAAAGTCAAACGTAATCTCTGGAATTCTAAGCTTCCTCTTTCCCCACCACCTTCCAGCCCCTCCCTGACAAAACTGTTAATTTTAAAACAGTATGTCCTAATCCTATTGCCATTCTGCACGGTCACCAAATCACAAGACGAGACATACCCTCAAAGGGAAACTCGTGTCCCTGCATTGTCAGTAATGAATGGAATTATTTCATGCTCCACAATGCCCTTGAGGGGAGTCATACCAATTAACATAACTGGGTTTTTCTTATTACATGACTGAAATTAAGGAGAGGAGAGAGAAAAAATAAAGAAAAAAAGGGGGGGAAATGACTATAGCACGGAGTGGTGTTTTGTAATGCATTTTGGTCAATAAGTTGAAGATGCGTGATTACATCAGCAAAGCCCAGGCCCTCAGAGATGAAAATTGCCTCAGCACTGAGGAATGTGGTCTCTTTTTGTCCATGTAAGTCTGTCAAGACTGAGCCCGGTTTCAAAATAAGGTTTGTGTAATATTTAAGTGTAGGACAGGCCTGGTGGTGGCACCTGACATATTACTGCCTGAGTTCACTAAGGGTAAAGGTCTCCCAGAAGAAAAGTCCACATCTGCTGATGGAAATACAACGTAAATATGTAAGTGCCTAGACTGCACAGAAGAGTTTAATGCTCAGGGAGGCTTCACAGCCATAACAATGCAGCTCTAGTGTCCCTTCCTGTCCCACTATCTACACATAAAAAACCAAAAACAATTGCTTTGAAGATAGGTAAATGCCAACAGCAGTAAGGTTGGAAGTCAGGATCCCTGATTTGCTTTGTCACAGTTGGGAGTTAAAGACTTTTTCATCTTTTTTGTTGCTAGATTCATGAAAACGTGCATGAGGATACAGCTGGCAACTCATGCACCTTGGTCTACAACTCATTTACAGTAACAGCTTAACAATACCAGTTTGAAAGACATAGGGATATTATTGCAGTAAAATTCATTAATTAAGGGAAGAATTTCTTCCAGGGGAAAGGAAACTATTTACAGCAGCTCACTGTAAGCACCTAACTTCAGTGCCTAACTACGATCCCCAGGCTGCCTCTATAGACACCAAAGCATTCAGCCACCAGTTCAAGGGCCCCTGAGCATCAGCTGTCCCTCTCCACTCATGCTGTAGCTGCAGGAAATGTCATCATTGCCTCTTTTCTGAACCAAGGTCACAGAGTCTTGAGAAACTCCTCTGTTAACTGCACTCTATTACACCCACTCCCAAACTTGCCCACTATCATTTTCCCATTAGCCAAACCTTTTTCCATCTTACAGCTCCCTTTTTTATCTTCAGGTCTTCCAGCTTTACCAATCACCTATGTTTTCTAAACAGGAGAACTAAGCTTTTCCTTCATCTAGGACATAGCTCAACTGAATCAAAGAAAGGTATCAGTCAATCTGGCACAATCTACTGCAGTATACTCAAACATAGTGGTTTCTTCCAATGTATCTGAATATTCTTCCTTTCAAAAACCATGCCGAAGCTCTACATGAGTTAAGGTTGCCCATTTTCCCTTACCTCCCTTCTGCATCCCTCCTTCTGCTGATGAATGCTGGAACCCAAACTTCAATACTAAAACATTGAATTTTTCCCACTTTTCATATCATGCTGGAGGACATCTGGGCTATGGGGGCTGGTCCTGCTGGGCCATCAGCTCTTGTTCTCTCTGTCAACCAAGAGCAGCATGATTGCAGATTCCTCAGGAGGAAATCTGATAAATGTAATCCAAGAAGGAGAGCTATGGGCTGAAACACCTCCAGGAAGAGAAAGAGCTTTGAACTCAATTTCCCCACATCCCAGCCACATGCTCTGATTACTGTCGTAACAAGAGGTTATGAGAAGTCAGCCAAAACGAGCACCTGTAACCCAGCTCCAGCTGGGCTCTGGCTCCACAGCAGCAAACACCCAATGGAAATAGGCACTGAACTACCTTATGCCACTAGGTATCTGCAGCACTTCTTGTGGGGTAATTGCCCACTTAATGTGAAACAAGCTTTGAGTCCCATTGCTAGGAAGCTATGTCTCCTCATGCCTTCTCATAACCTCATGTCAAGGTTATGAGCACCATCAGAGTATATAAAAATTAGATATTGCAGTGTTCACACCTAGTTCTTTCATTCCCTGTCAAAAAGGAACACAAACAGAAACCTGGCTGCCATTCTCAGATATTTTTCTTATGTTGATTTGTCCAGCTATCATCTCCTTAAGGTACCTTTACCTTGACTTTCACTTTTGCAGCTTCACATGTTTTCAGGTTAAATTCCACATACAAACATCCTCTGCTGCCAAAAGCCTTTCTCCTCTTTGCTCTCAGTTATGCCTCTTTCTTTGATGGCCTCGCTTTCTTATGCTCTCTTCCAAGTGACAGGTATACAATGCCACAGAGTTCAACAGACAAGCATCTCACCTCATTATCCACCTCTAACCTAAACATTCTGTACTCAGTCCCATACCTCCCATCTTACACAGTGCTGTTGCATGGAGCATCGAATCCCTCTATTCTTGAAATCTGAGGATGCTAAAATTCAGTTTTATTCCTCAAACTCTTTTTTTTTCTTCTGTTATGCAATGAATGAAAAGAATTGGTTTCCATTTATATCTGCCTTTCTGGCAATGATAATCAGCTTTCTCAAGTGCTCCCTGAAGCTCATAGATACTTCTTCCCCCACTATTCTCTTTTGAAAGTCTGGGATGCAGCAGTGTCTCCTCCTCATTTCCCAGGTACCTCTCCCTTAGTCAGCTAAAGTTCTGTGGCCGATTTTATTCCTTTACCATCTATTTTTTCTTTCTTTTTTTTATCAGATCTGGGGTATAAACAGCCCACTTTTGTAATAGTTCTTCATTTTTTGTGGGTTTAGGCAGTTGCTTGATTCCTTGGTAGCCTTTAGAGTTAATGACTGTTTATCTCCTGTCCTTGGAAAATGTATAGAAACTGTGAGAGACTTTCCATCTCTCCCTGCTGAACACTGAAGTACCAAGTAGTAATTCATTTTCCTAGCAATATCCCTCTTTTTGTCAAGGTAGCCTCCGTGTTGCTCAGGAAGGTGATGGCTGTTTCCCCTAGCGACCTTTGGTTTCCTATATAGCAAATTTATAAAACCTTTTATTGAGCTCACATATTTTCCCATCTTCTTTTCATTTCTTAGCTTTTTGGATTATTTTCTTGCATTCTTCTTTCACAATAGGCTCTTGTACCCACTGCTGCAGTGCTGACCCTGCTGATTTATAGGTCTCATATTCTTCTCTCTTTATTGCTCTTTGTGTTTTCCTGGTCATCTACAGTGGTCATTTCTACTCCAAGGAGATTTATTTCTCAATGGCATACAGCTTTCTTGAACTCCATGCACTACACCTTTGAGCGTTTCCCCCCTGTATCCTACCACTTCACTGTCTTTGCTGTTTATTTAAGAATACGTATGCCTCTCTCAGTGTCTTCTGTGAGTTCAAAGCTTTTGCACTTCTAATTTCGGTGAGTCACATGTTCCTGATTTCAGAACTCATTAAATTTGGCCTGTGTTTTCATATCCTCCTCCGTTAGCCCTTCAGCATGGTGCACAGCGTATCTGGGCAGATGCCAAGTGCCACAATGCAAGCCCACAAATTTAGCTCTATATTCATAGCCTTTGCTATAGTTCCTATGTAGCATATAAGCACTTCCCAGATAGGAACAAGCTTGTTTTCACACTACTCTGTGAGTAAAGAATGTGCGATTATTTACATTTTACGGAGAGGGAAAACAAGGAACAGAAGTTAAGATCCACATTTGTGAATGTGTTTAAGTGCGTAACTAATTCAACTGAAAATAAAAACTGTTTTCTGATTCTCTATGTCACTGGCTTGGGTTGGTTGGTTTTTTTCAGAAGCCAAGCTGCTTTCCCATTTTCTAACACTTTCCAGCCCCCTTGTCCCACATGCAAATCCAGCAATATTTTGTTAATTCCTCATGCCCACATGACTCTCTCTTGTCTTCCCGTTCACTCTCACACAGAAGCTTAATGTACATGTCCTTAATTCACACAGCTGAAGGCTGGGCCAGCCCTCAGTCAGCATCACTTCCAGCAAGGCAGGTTTTTTTTCAGCTTGCTTTGTTTTCCCACACCACCTAAAGCATGGAGGGCATGGATATGACCCGTTTGCTTTGTAGTGGTTTGAAGTATTCAGTTCATCAGTGGTGGGAATTTGCTTCCTACACAGATGCAAAAAAAGAGGAGATGAATCCATGTGGATGCAAGAGGCTGATGGATGCTGCTGTTAGCCCTAAGCCCACAGCCCCTTGCTCCATTGCCAGCTGCTCCTGGAAGACCATAAAACTTGCAGACCCTAATATTTCCCCTGCTGAAACCCCGCAGAGCCATTTCTGCCCAGACAGGCACAAAACCCTTGCTGGTGCTGAGATGGTAGGTTACAAAACCAATGTTGTGCCCCCTCCATCCCCTCTTTGCCCCAGCCTTTACTCTGCTGTTCACTGTCTGAGGATCCAAGATATCCCAAATGGGAAGCCCACCCTGGCCGTGCCTGCAGGTGCCCAGGTTCAGGGCTGCAGGCCACATGTGGCTGACTGAAATTCTGAAGTCGGGTACAGCCTGTTCCTGGTGGTTTTCTCATCCATAGCTCCATGAGGAGTTTATCTGACAACATGTGGGATGACATGTGGCACAGGCACTCTAGACTGAATTTCTCTTGATCTTTGATGTTAAAGCAGTTCTGAATTACTGGCTGGCCTGAAGCCACGACAACACCATAAGGTTCTGTCACACATTTGAACAGAAACCTGCAGACCAGGGATCATTCTCTCCTTTTAGTTAGTGGCAGTCAGCCTGCACAACCAGTGAAGTCAAGAAAGTGATTCACCACATCCTAATAGATGCCCATCTGGCCAGCTCATACACTGACTCCATCCCTGTTGACCACCCTGAGGCCAGGACCACCAGCTCGCTGCACAAGGGATCAGCTTCCTGAGGCCAAGTGAATCCTGCTCAGGTCTCCCAGCACACCAAGCCACCCCTTGGGCCACGGGATATTTCTTGCTGTCTCCCAGATTATTGGCACAAGTGACACTCAAGTCTCACCTATGGATGGGAAGAAATGCAGTGGTGCTCAGGGTGAGGGCTTCAGCAGGAGCTCACACACACAGGATGTGGGGCAGACAGACAGAGGCAGATAAAGGCCAACTAACAAGGAGAGCAGCAGGAAGGAGTCCATTGTGGTGCCGCAGCCCTGCCTTCATCTACATCACCAACTGAATGCAAATGACCTTGTTTTATCAGGCAGTCAGTAATCAGACAGCAGTCACAGCACTGGGTACTTTATGGCACTAAACAATTTGCTGTTACAATGAGATCAAATATTTTGAACTATCAGGTACTCACCACCATAAAATAAAGCTAAGCACTCTAGGTTCTGCTTAAGAAGCCTGCTAATGCACTATTGAAATCAATGACACATTTGAACAGTAAGAATTGCCCTGAAGCTTTTTTAAGCCTGCTGTCCTTATTTTTCATTTCAGAAGCAGAAGTGTTCCTTCCAGGAGGGCACCTTCTGTTTGAAAGGCAACGGGACCAAAAGCACAAAGGACATAGACTGGCTGGTTACTAGTGCCACCAAGCAGTGTCCAACAAGTCCTTCATATTTCCCTGCCTCAGTTTCCTCAGCTTGTGGAGAGCCAGTTATAAAACCAGAAATGGTCTTCCCCAGTGCTCAAGTGCTCTGCAACTCATGAATAGGTGAAAATGCAGTATTAAAGGTTACAGAGAATAATTCTTAAATGGTCTCAAGTGATGTTTGTTTACACAATGCAGACTTGATAAAGCAATTTCAGGTAAAATATAAGCCAAAAACATTTAAGCAAGAGCATCTCTCACAATCTAAAATACAGAGTTCTGGGAGAAGAGAAAGAGAAAATGGGAACTGCATAATTGCAGAGAGGAAAGGACAACAGGGAAATAATGACAACTCAAATATAGCAACTTTTTTTCTCTCTCAAATGACACTTCCCAGCTTATGTCAAAGGGGAGGAGTGGGGAAAGATCTCCTCTGATTTTTATCTATTGGATTTTGCTCTGAATACCTGCCATGCTCTGGAGCTGTGGCTGCAGCAGGCCCAGCTCTGCCAGTCTCAGCTAATAGGTTTGATAGCTCTCTCTAAAATTATACTCACAGATACTGACCTGCGAGTCAATCTGACACTCAGCTTAACACTGGAAAGAAAGGCCCCCAGATAAGGTGGTGTGAGAGTGACTAGTGCAGACTGACAGCCTGCAAAGGAGTTCTGCAGCCTCACTGACACTTCTGCTGCTGCCTCTCCACTTGCACGAGTTATGCTGTTGATGGGGAGATAAGTCATTGCAATCCACAAAGTGCTGGTGTTTAGTATACAGCATTTATATTTTATGAATGTTAACAAGCAAGAAGCCCTGCGCAACTGAGCAGTTATGAGCTCAAAAGGCTTTGTGAGATATTTTCTCTAAGGGCTCATTAATGTGGTCTTTTAATGGAGTACTTGAATATCTGAATCTTTAACTGTAGCTATAAATAGAGTTTATAAGCACTTGACAGTGTGTGGCAAAGCTGTGTTAGCAGTGCTTGCCCTGCTTTTTTAAAAGTTCCATTTGCAAAGGATATGTAAGAGGTGGAATTTAAACGTTTCCCAAAATGCAGACTTGTATACATCCTAATAATGCTGCATTCTGAATATCGTTTTCACTGGGTTTAACATTTGAGGGAACATTTGGCATGTTCCCTCAATTAGCTGAGCATCACAACACCTCAACGAAACAGCTAGTATTCCCATGCTGTCGAAAGGAAAACTGGGGCATAAAGAGGTCAAGCTGCAACCCAAGCATTCCACAGCAAGTCAATAGGAGAGCAGCGGCAGGAAACAATGAGCTCTAATTACCTGCCTTAATCATTAAACCCAGAAAGACACATTCTGCCTTTATTTTCACTGGTTCTGCAGTACATATGTAAGCCACTGATACTCATGTGAGGATCTACCCTTCCATACTGGGTTTCCTTGCCCTGCAAAACATCCACACTGTGCTGCCCAGTTGGCTTTTCCCGCCTCTCAATGATCATTTTAGGATAGACAGCTCATCAGCCCACGTGAAGCAACCTTAAATATACTTTTGCCAGCCCTATTGAGGAACCAACAGAATTACCCAGCTTAATGTACTATACAGGAGTGTTGGTTTATGATGATATAGTAAAAGCGTCTGGAGGATCATGGCTTTTAATAAATCACTACACAGTGTTATCCATAAAATAGCCATTTCCATGCACTGCAGAACTTGTGACAGCTCTCCTGTTCTGCCTGGCCACCTGGGGCTGTACCCAAGTAACACACCTGCACCACATCCGCGCTGCTGCCCTATGTGAAGAAGCAATCATAAGTCAAGCATGACAAATTCAAAGGACTATTTCCCAAAGCACCAGTGACTTGAAGCACCCACTACAGCCTGAAGAGCCTGCAAGGTGTACATAGGCTTTTCTTCACTTTTTAAAAATACTTTTAAAAAATAGATCTTTAAAACACTCCCCAGTTTAATGGGCTCTGGAAGCCTTGACAGCCTCAGCAGAGGAACAGGGTGGCACATCCACCTTTATCTGTCTTTCCACCATACTCATCCTATCTGGTAGATGCATTGGCTTACTTCTCCAATAACACAACAGGGACTGAAGCCTACATGTGTCAAGCAAAGGAAACACCACACAGCTCCTGAGGCCTCACTAGGAGACACATTCCCACCTAGCTTCAGCCCTCAATGATACAGAGCATCTACTTGGACAGAATTACAGACAATTACTGCTGTGTGGGCCCTGAACAAATTGACAAAGCCCCTTTAAGACGACTACAGGGTACGTGTTGCCCTCTCTGGCTGATGGCTCTTATAGGTCATTATTTTACACTAGCTATTCTTAATGCTTCCATTTTTGGTTCATCTCCGATGCGACTGCAATCGAGTTTTCCGCATGCATACACCCTGAATTTATTTTAACTGTGCTCAGTGTTTAGAAGGTAAGTGAGGATGCTATTAGCTACCAGTCTGCATCTATGAACGATCACTTATTACTTTCTCAGTGGTTTGGTTCAGACATGTGAGAGAATATGTTAGCTTGTAATGAGACTATCATGGGCTGAATTGTTTGAGAGCGCCTGTTGTTAAATTATTACTTTTACCTAGAGAGGAGAAAAAATCAGCCAGAATAATTTATAGCTTCAAAATGCTGATTTTTTTTTTCCTGTGAGCATGTATTAGATGCTTTAACACCATTAAACTATTGTAAACCAAAACATTATTAAATATTTAGCAGTATTCTCTTTCTTACATAGGGATAAGTGTCTATTTGTCATGTATCACAATTTTATCCACTTAATGCCTTTTCAGCACCGTGGTGTCCCACACTACAAGCTCAGGATTGGTACCTCCTGGAGGAGTGAGTGGGCAGCTATAAGGATGCTGATCTAGCAGCCACATCCTCCTGTTAGAGAAGAAAAAGCCCAATAAGAGTTTTGCCTCCTCCTGTCCCCCTGCCACAGAGATACATTCATTTCTTTGCTCTTTAGTTGATTTGCATCTTCCTCTTCTTTCTCACCATCAATCTTCCTTTCCTTAACCTTTTTCCCTCTGCTGCCTCTCTCCTCCCATACAAAACTGGTCTCTTCCCTCTCCTCCTAAAACATTTGCTTTTTTCATTAGCTGTTTTCACCTTCCTGTTAACAGAGCAAAACCTCTCAATCCTTCAGCCCTTTGAGATTGAGTGTTTCCTCCTATGCTCACATTGCCTCTTCAGCTCTTTCGTTCATTTCAGTGGAGCTCAGCTTCATTTTGCCTGCGTGCAGTGGACTCTGTCCCTGTGCAGAGGCATTCCTGAGCACACGCTGATGCACTGAGCTGAACACCACAGGAGCTGGGACCAGGTGGACAGATCCAAGTAGCACTTGCTGAAACAGCAATTTATTTCTGCTGCCTCTCTCCAGCCTGGCATTCACTGAGGCATAATCTGTCTGGACATTCTTGTGCAGTTGCAGGTCAGCTCAGATCCATCCCTTGAAACAGCAATTGTGTATTTCTCTTTTGGCACTATGGAGTTGTCCATGGGAGGACTTTCCAACAGGGGCCCAAAAAGGCCATCAAATGAGGAGACAAAGCCCAACATACAGGGTCTGCAGACCAGCCACCTCCTCAGCACACTCACTGCTGTTTCTCATTTGGTGTCCAAAAGGCTGCTGTAATTGACGCAGACAGAAGCAGTAGATCATCATCCAGCTCAAGAACACAGCTCAAGGAGGATAACATATTATCCCATATAAATATAGATAGGACTGAGATAAAAAAATTACTGTGACCAACTGGGAAGGTTGGTTCTGCTCTTCTATACTCAGCTATAAATCAGGCTTAGTGAGGCAGTGTAGAAAGCAAGACAGGGTGGGCAAAATAAAAGAGCTCTGCCTTTTGCCTTCAGTGCTAGATTTTGTTTTCCTGGAAGAGAAGGCAAAGACAAAACCACAGAAAATAGCCCAGGACCTAGCCTCTGGCCATAAGGACAAATATTTCAGCAGGGCTTACACCATAGGCTGAACTCTCATTTGCTCTGCAGCAGCTTGTCCACATCCATATGCCACACCCCTCCAGCACATTCCACCCTAAAACATGCTATCTCTCAGCTCAGCAAGCAAACCCTGTAAGCAGCCACATCTGGGTTCCTGTATGGGATTTCAAATTTGGGGTTTGACCTGTTAATCCTGTTCAAGAGAGGCAACCCTTCCAGCTGGGGCTGCAGGGGACACTGTGCTTTTGTAGCCAGGAAGTTTCGGAAGAAGCAGTTGTACCACCTGGGTAGCTGCAGACACAAATTTGCCCTAGGAGAAATGTGGGCTGCTGCAGTGGTCCTTACCATCACCCTGCCTGATCAGATCCCCCCACCCTCACTGAGGCAGCCCACAACATTCCCGCTATTGCAGACACAAGGTTAGTCAGTCTAACAGGCGAGTTATTTTCAGCTTCGTTCAGCCTTAATTTATCTGGGGGTTATTCCTTCCCATTTCTGCTATATGAATTGCGTTTCATAGGAGAAAAATCAGTAAGGCATAAACATACAGTTTAATGTTTCCCTGTTAAATTCAAATTTAGAGGCTATTCCCTATTCCAGAACAAGCAGCTGCTATCACAGATTTGGTGTGTTGTTCCTTCTCCCCCTAGTTTAGTTTTGCTCACAAATTCCACCTTTACCTGTGAAGTGGGTTGATCCCTTTCTGTCCTCAAGGTGTGCAGCCCCTGCCCCACTCCCTTCCCAGATGCCTTTGGGCATCAGCTATCCCTGGGTTTTGTGGTTATTTTCCTCCCTCCCTGAAGCACAGCATTAGGGGGACAGCCTTTGACAAGGTGTACTGCAGGTGAGATGGGTTTTTCCAGGCTGGGTACCACATACAGCAGGAAAGTCAGGCAGCTGCAAAGTTGACAGTGCAAAACCCTCTCTGTGTTTTTATGGCATTGGGTTCACTGCACTTTTATTGGAAATTTACTGAAATCGGTGAACAGGCATAAAGTTCACTTGAAAAAAATGTCTCTTATAGCAAATTTCACAATTCTTACTATTGTCTGATAGCAGCAGTTTTGTATAGATTCCTGAACAAATAGATCATATCACTGATTCTTTCCTGTTAGGTGATGAGGCACTGGAATGGGTTGCCCAGGGAGGCTGTGAATGCTCCATCCCTGGTGGTGTTCAAGGCCAGGTTGGACAAAGCCTTGCATGGCATGGTTTAGTGTGAGGTGTCCCTGCCCATGGCAGGGGGGCTGGAACTAGATGATCTTAAGGTCCTTTCCAACCCTAACTATTCTATGATTCTTTGAAGCAAGGCCCATGCTATTTTATGTATTCTAAATCTATATATTTGTGTTCATTTTATATTCATATTTAGTTCTGTGTTTATACTTTTATACATTTTATATGCTTATACCAAATCACAACATGACACAAGAGACTGAGCTCTCTGTAGAAAGTAATTTCGATGGTAAAATGCAGGTTAAGAGCTAATGAGTAAAACAGATTAAAACTGTGGACACCAAAGTGACACAAAGATCAACTGAAATGACCCCACAGCTGTAAGATGGAGATATGGTTAAACTTAAATACAGCTCTTCTAAAGTACTGCTTGGGGTAGAAGAAAAATTACCCAGGAATAAAAGCCTGCAACCTACCATGCAGCAACAATGTAAGTGTAAGGCAAGGCCAGGGGCCAGTTCCTGCTCTCATTTTTCATGGTAACAGTCCCTTTAACTTCATTAAGGCCAAATCAAAGGCTAAAACAGGCAATATTTAGCTGCTCAGTGCAGCTACAGCCATTTCTGCACATGCTGAACTGAAACCAGAGCAGTCACATGGCATCACTTCCCCATTCCACTCTCATTGAGACCAAGCAACAAGGGGGAAAGGTCTGGCACCAGAACGGCATCAGCAGTTAGTGCAAGTGACTGGGTTTCACCTTCTGCTCTAACATGTTTTCTGTGCCACTTCAGTTTGCTCAGCTAAAAGCAGAAATAGCAGCACTTCCTTACTGCATGGCAGCACTTCAGGTTCCAGCTGTCCCTAGGGCACTGCTGACCCCTGGGAAGAGGGCTCTGCAGCAGTCCACCACGTCCAACAAGGAGTACAAAGGAAAACGGGCTTCTACAAGCATCAGAAGTGAGTGGTCACAGCTCTTCCCCAGTCTCCTTGTATTTGCAGCATGTACATTGCTCCTGTTCTTGCCTGGAGCAAAGCTGGTAGAGAGAAGCTGCAGAGACATCTCCCTTGAAAAGGTATCTCATGTTCAAACCCTTGCCCTGGTGCCTCTGCCTACTCCTCCCAGGCACCAAGCCTGGCTGATGCCAATTGCCAGCTGCAGCCACCATCTGTCATGGCAAGAAGGAAGCAGAGACACGAGGACCTTGGCAGCTTGGTGCACACTGGGCACATCAAGCACCTCCTTTTGCCAGGAGCAGGTTGGTTGGTTGGTTGGTGTGGCAGGACTGGGCTCAGCAGCACCTGACCACCTCCAGGAACATGCACAGCTGTGTGAGGTGGCCACTAAACTAAGGGCCCTGGGGAAGGGTCCTTCTCCTGACCTCCTTGGAGGCCACAGCCTTGAGGGCATCTCCGGGTTTGGTTCACAAGACCAGCCCCAGGTTGGGGCCAGGGTGCAGCTCATTTCACCCCATCTCCAGCCAATTTTCCAGACATCTCTGCACCTCAGAGGCAACATCCACCCTTTGAGGTTTGTTCAGGAACATTTATGAAAGAGCAGTCATTTCTCCAAGCTTTTGGGATGGCAGGTGCATATGTCTGCATGGACCAGGCAGCCCAGGAGGGTCAGCCCATGGTATCACAAGAGGGAGACAACTTCATGAGATGCATGTCTCAGGCAAAGCAAATGAAACTGCACTGTATAATGCAAGAAAGACATTTAGATTTTCATGAGAAACTTGAAACCAAAAATTGGATATTAAAAAACTACTGTTTGTACAGCTGCCTTCTATTGATCAAGTTACAGAAAACAGTCACGAGTGAGGGCTGTGGGGAAGCCAAACATATACTCAACACACCATCCATCTCCATTCTCCAAATGTAATTATAACAATATGGGCGACATGAAAAGACAGTGAGTGCAACACTACACACTGGTAATAAAAAGCTGGAAATATTTGTGGGTATGAGGGGAAGCTGCTGAGCAGAGGCAATGCAGCCATCTTCTTGGGGAGCTGAAAAATGCTTGAAGAATAAAAGCTTTAAAAAATCCCACTGAAAACAGGAATATTATTTTTCTTTCTTTAAGAAGAAAACCCAACCATTACAGTATCGATGAAGGAACACTGCAGGATTTCCAATTGCCCAGTTTTAGTACTGCTTGTGGTACCTAAATTGCTTTATAATTGAAAGCTGCTATAAGACAGAACACAAAAACCAATCCTGCACTATGTCAGTCATAAAATTATTGATAGAAAAAGGTCTTATTGAGTTAATTTAGGCTCTGTTATTGTCATTGCTGGCTTTAAGTAGCAGGACTCATTTCTTAATGAAGGCCAGGGCACTATTATATAGAGGTTTCATATATAGAGAGGTAGGGTTTAAAAGCAAATGGTCAGAATTTAGTAGTTCAGATTTCTGTGATGAGGATTTATTTTTTCCTTATCCTGATAAGGAAAAAGCCTTATTAACAAGGCCCCAGTGGTAGCTACACCGCTGCCACTGCAGCCCAAGAGGTGTACACATTTTTTTCCCAAGGAGGGTTTAACTGCTTTGTAGATTCATAAAGGTATTTCACAGGGAAAGCTTTATTCAATTGGAGCTCTTAAACCTCCTCTGAAATGTTGTATTTCGCAAGATACGTGGCCTCCGCTATGCACATGATGCTGGTAGGTTTCTAGGCACGCAAGTTCAAGAGCTTTATTTTCCAGATAGTCCTTTCAATCAGTTCAGCTCGTTGGAAGGACCACAAGCGCTTCAGAAAGGAGGAAAAAGGAAAAATAACCCCTAACTCTCCCTGCCTTCTGCAGACGTAGCCGGATTTGCTGCTCTTTGCAGAGCAGCTCGGACACTGGTTTCAGCAGCTTGCAGGTTCACAGCCCTGGAATGTTTCTGGTGGGTTCTTCCTCCCTCATTAGGAACATTCTTGTGATGTGGGGGATTCCAATCAAAACTATCATTACCCTCCCAGTGCAAGTTGCTCCCCTGCCTTCAGATACACGCAGCTGCTGAGCTGCAGAAAACATCGCTCCACAACTACAAAACCCTTCACAGAGGGTTTTTCCCTTAATGTTGCATTTTCACATGCTTGTACACCCAGCCCCTATGGGGGAGTGAACAAAAGGCCTTTTAAAGGCAATCCTTCAGAATGCTTCAATTGTGCCCTTAATTGCATCAAAGTACACGTGGGCTCAGCTCTATGCAGACATAGTTTTAGCTGTAGGTTGATTTTAAGCAAGCCACACATTTTACGCCAAAGCAATGCATAAAAGCAGGCACAAGGAAAAAAGCTTTAATTCAGTCACATTACTCCTGTAAGTAATAACGTATACCAAGCAATAATCGGATGCAAGAAGTTTAGAGCAGATGTTTCCTTTACTTTGATTCTTGAGGCAGTGAGTAGCAATTTCTTCCTTTGTAACAGACATAAATGATTCAGTGTTAATAAAAAGTTTCAGGCATGGAATTCTTTCAGTGAATAGCTGAGGAATAATTCACACTGTGAAGTGTGGGGCTGAACAACTGCTTCAAGTATTCCCCTTCCCCACACCCAGACCATTTGAAGAGATCTGGGTTTTATCTTTGGACTTGGAGTAGTGCACATAAAGCACTATTTTTACTAGGTACTATTATATTTTCCCCTCAGGAAGAATATAGTTGCTTTCTAAAGAGGGAGGGACTGCAGACTACTCACCTCAGGGTCTCTTGCCTCCTCCTGGGAACTGGCTTGCTCCAGCCCTGGGGCAACACCATCAAAAGCAGCTCCATCAGCCCCGGAGGGGAAAGGGGCAAAGAGGTTCAGCAGGTTGTGCTGCTGGCCAGGAGGAGCTAGGCTCAGCTCTACAATGCCTGATGATTTTCTAGCTATGACAGTGACAACAACCAACACCAAGGACACTGCTGGGGAAGGACACGCTGGGGAAGAGACAACAGCATCTTGAGAAGACAGCCGCAGAAAATGCACTCTCCTCACCACCAGCATCAGCAGCTCCAAGCATCCCTTGAAAGTCATGTAGGAAGTGAGGGGTGAAAATACCAGGCTGCCCCATGGCACATATCTGGAGCCTTCACAATGAACAGAGCTAAGAAAGGCTCCACCAAAGAAACACCAGAAAACTCCCAGGCACAGAAAGCACCCAGATAGTACCTGGGGGAACAAATGTTGGCCCAGAGAAACAGGGGTTTGGGATGCACAACTGCATGGGCCCAAAAGGCTGGGCTAGCACAGCCTCTCAGTGCTCAGAGCCAAGAGCTTCCTGCCATTTACTCACTGCCATCCACCACCAGCAAAAGAACTGCTATTTCTCTCCCATACACCACAGCATTATGCACAAAGAGAAATGAAGACTTATTCCAGAAATGTTCTGCCTAAGTTATACCCAGGGAATAGCTCTGGGGTGAAAGACACAAGTTCTCCAAAGCAAACTGCCAGGGAAAAGCCTTTGCCAGAATACCTGGTCCTTCCTTATCTTTTCTCATCAGCTGCCCCTCTAGCCACCCAGGTCTTTCAGTGCCTCTTCCAGCTCCATACAGCACTACAGGGATCTGGGAGAAGCAGGAAGCAAGAACACACAAAAATAAAGTAATGCAACTAATGCACAAGATGGAAGGGTATCATTCCCTGCTTCTGGGGCTAGAGTTATGCAAGATGAGCTGCTTTTTGTTAATTGCTCAGGAATTACACCCAGAAAACAAACTGAAACCTGATACAGAGTTGGATGGGTCACACTTTAAAGCCAACACTGCCACCCCCTTCCTCTCACCAATTAAGGCAGTAGCATGCAACATGAGTTAGCTGCTTTATATCAGTCATTAATTTTGTCTGGCTTATACCCCTATGCCCATAGGCCTCAGCATCCAACACTGTTGTACACCTGGCTGACATAATGTGCTTGCTATTGGGAGACCTCTTGCAGCTTCATGACAATTTTTCTTTTTTTATGAGGAGTTTGTCCACGTTTTCTTGAATCCTTCTACCCATACCAGACAGTAATACTATCTCATGCAAGATCAGCATGACTCCACAGGAAGCATAGGCCTACAGTGGTTATGATACTAGTGGCCGCAACATATCTAGACAAGCTGGGAGTGTGCACTCACAGCCCAGATACCCAGCTGTATCCTGGGCTGCATCAAAAGGAATGCGCCCAGCAGGTCAAGGGAGGTAATTCTCCCCCTTTACTCCACTCTCATGGGATCCCACCTGCAGTACTGTATTCAGCTTTGGGGCTCTTGATACAAGCAGGACATGGACCTACTCATGTGAGTCCAGAGAAGGCCATGAAGATAATCTGAGGGCTGGAGCACTTTGCTTATGAAGGCAGGCTGAAAGAGGTGGGCTTTTTCAGCCTGGAGAAGAGAAGGCTCTAGGGAAACCTTGTAACAGTCTTCCAGTGCCTAAGGGGGCCTGCAAAAATCTGGAGACTTTTTACAAGGGCATGTAGTGACAGGACAAGGGGGAATGGCTTTAAACTGAAAGAGGGCAGATTTAGATTAGATTAAGATTAGGAAGAAATTGTTCCCTGTGAGTGTGGTGAGGCACTGGCACAAATTGCCCAGGGAAGCTGTGGCTGCCCCATCCCTGGCAGTTCAGGGTCAGGTTGGACAGGGCTTTAAGGTCCCTTTTAACCCAAACCATCCTCTGGTTCTATGATATGCTACCAAAAGCACCCATGCATTAATCCACAATCACATTAAGTACAACGGTGTCAACTCATCTGTATCAAATTATACCTCATATGACCACAGAGGTGGAAGAGGTACAGCAATGAGACCCAAGACCAACATGCTGCCTCTGTGCCACAGCACAGAGGAGGGGGGAGCAGAAGGATAATATGTAACTGCTCCCTTTCTGTTCTCCAACAGCCTTAACTTCTGATTTTATTTAACATTATGCTGATGCAGACGAACACAGGAAGTTTGGATTGCTGAGATCTTTCAGTAGAGTAAGGGTATATCATACTCATTTCTCATGACAGGCATACAACACCCAACACTGCTACTAATGGGAAGCACAGAGAGGGCAGCAGTGCTACTGCCTGTGCTGGTCACCATGGCTCCAGCTGACACTGCACTGTCCTGGGGCAGCATGGGGAGAGCACAGGGGCTGATGAACTGGTGGCTTGTAAGGGCTGTGCCGTTCGTTGCTCCCAAGTGTCGGTAAAATTTAAGTATTCGTTGATTGGGGGAATAAGCACTCAAACTGTCAGCACAAAAGGGATTCTCGGCACACAGCTGACCCCAGCTTCGCTACAAACATTCCCTCTCCTCCCGCTCAGCTCAGACTTCCACCCACCTCATCAGAGACTATGCCGGAGGGCACCCGCTGCCCCGGAGGGGCTGGGCAGTCCACTCTTCCCTCTGGACACACTGACCTGAGCACGGGAGAGCTCCCAGCGAGCAGCCCCACAGACATGACCAGGCTGTATTCGCTAGGCAAAACCAAGCCCAGCTAAAATATGCCCCACCACACACTCCCCTTCCCTCTCCCCCAGCGCCGGAAGGATTATGGGGCTGTGCAGGGAACTTCTTGTCCTGCCAGGGCATGAACCTTTCTCTCCCGGTCTCCAGGAGGCACAAAGCAGCTCGGAGCGGTTGCAAGCAGACAGGCTTTGTAGAGCTCCCGCAAACATCACTGCTTTTATTTAAAGCAGAAAACACAGGATGTTACAGATGAGTGGAAAAATGTGAACTGCCCCACTGCCTGCAGAGCCCCTCAGACTGGAGAATGCTTTTCGGGAAGTCAGAGGGTCTCCAGACAGGATTAGGAAAGCACACAGTGTCTGCCCTAGCTTTTTTTATCGCCCTGCTTGGCTGAGGCTTACACCTCCCCGCATCCCCCCAGCCAGGATCCCCTACCTTTTCTCCTACTTACAGCTTCCCATAACCCTTTTGTTTTTGACTCCCGGGAGGCCCTTTTCAAACTCCTTTTGTCAGCTCCATCTCTTTGAAACACTGGAAAGCTACCAGCGAGAAGCCTGGCTCCAGCTCCCCACTGCCAGTGCTGGCAGCAGCTTGCCCCAGCCTCTGCCAGGCTCAGTCCTTTCACAGGAGCCTCCTGGCCCAAGTTGGGCAGGAGTTGCAGTCACCCCCATCCCTGCTCATCTTCACATCGATAAATTGTAGCAGTCCGTGGCTCAGAAGCTTGCACAGAGACAGCTTTGTAGCACCCACCAACATTCACAAGTACCAGAATGCCCAAAGCAGTGACACTTGATACGGAGTTCCCTTACACAGCTTTGGGGAAGAATCATTGAAAAGATCTGCCTCATTCCTGTTTTGATGATTATCAAGTCAAAGACAGCCGCAGGTAGTCTTTTTTTCCTCCCCCCCCTAATGTTAGCACATGCTTCCTATTCTTCAAGCTAAACAGCTAGCTAGCTGCCTGTCTAATCTGTTTATCAAGATAAACTAGAGACATCTCAAACACTTGGTTTCATACAGCCAGCACCTATGACACAGATTCCTTTACTGATACTCCTTACCTTGTCAGTAACTGGAAAGCTAGAAAGCCACAGAAGACCTACAAGTAAAGCACAAATCACATCAATTCTGTAAAGCCAAGTTACACTTACTAGCACTATACTTAATTTATACTGCTTGCAACAGCTGGCCTAGAATGCCTTTTAATTGATTGCAATTAGAAACTGTTGATTGCCTTGCCCCTAGTGTCAGTGACCACAATTATATCATCCAGTGAAAAGAGAGGCAGTTACTATCTTTTAACCACAATTCCATTTTTTAAGCATAGTAAAATAGCTAAGCAGTGTATTGAATGACATAGTATTACTCATATGGTTAAGCACCCAGGTCCTTGATCTTGTGCTTTATAAAGTGCTCTGAGCTGTGCTGTAATTGCCTATAAATATGCTGCTGATCATGCTTAAAGGGACACTGTCAAGGTTGGCGGACCTACAGTTTGGCTTAGTAAAATGACATCTTAAAATAGTTTTATTCTCAGTGTTCCTAAATTACCAGCCTGTGGTTTTTATCATGCTTCTTTATATCAATCCAGCTCCTAGAATTAATAAGGTTACTGGAGAATGTTCACTTTTAAAGCAACAGTCCAGGCAAAGAAGTAGTATGATAGAGACTAATGTTCCCATCCTGAACATGCCAGCAAAAGTACTTAGCTGTAAAACCTATTTTTCCTCATGTGAATGGGCATAACCTCTATTGCCCTTATGGTTTGCAGTAAGGTCGTCCCTTGTTGAAACAACATCTTGTGTAAGAAATCTTCAAGAGTGAGCACAGGGCTGAAGGGATCAGGTCTGGACAAGCCTGCAGCTGCATGAAGTAGCCATCCTCTATGATGTCTGTTTGTCAGTCTGTAGTCTTGTCCTAGTTGAGCTGAAGTGCAGATGATGCAAAAAGAGTGAGTCAGGGAACAGAGTTACAAAGCTGGTGAGAAGCCTGCAACTTCATCTCATCCTTGGCAGCGTTGCTGGGATGCAGAGGGTTGACAGGATGGGGAAATCTCAGGAACAAGGGCCCATTCCCGCACTGTCCTTTCTGCAAGCAGCTCCGCGGCTGGAGCCCGGTGGCGAGGGAGCTGAAGCCAGCCATTGAGGACTTTTTTTGATCTCAGGCAAAGAGTGTACTGGACTTTCTTTTAAGGACAGAATACAAATAGCTAAGTTGTGAAAGGTGGCCTGGGATTTTTCCTTTTATGAAGGGTTTCATTTGTTTCTGAGCTGAATAACTCGGCTCACTCCAAGCAGCAGTCCTCCAGCACACTCTGTACTCCTGGGAAACCTGCAATGCTACAGTAACCAAACCTACAGTTGCCAGTAAATGAAAAATTATGGCTCACTGGTGCCAGGTACAGCACAGAACAGGGGTCTGTTGAGGTGAAATGGGAAGAAACTGGAAGCAGTTTATGCTGTTAGTGCCAGTGTGGTTGTGACAAGATGAGGTCTTAGCCTTCCTGCATATCTTGCTAGATTCTGTGCAGCAAATTTGAAGACAAAGCTCTTGAGTTTCACCAAATATGGGTCTACAGCCAAGCTTCACCTTCCTTTCTGCCTGGGAGGTGAAAGATTTACAGATACTCTAGATGTGAGGCAGGGTATTGGATGTGCTCATCCATCCAGGTGTGTGTTAGTCATAGGATAGACACTGCCTAAGCTCTAGGGACTTGAGGGAAGCCCTGGTGATGCATGAAAAACACTCAGAAAGAACCAAAAACCAATTAGAAAGCCTGGGAAAAGGGTACACTTGCAGCAGCCATCCCTAAATCAAGGACTGGTGAGCACTTGTGGCCAGTGGCATCACTTGATGCTGCAGTTCCTCAAAGAGGTGGAAGGAGGAAAGATTTTCCCCTTAGTTTTAGTTGTTTGGTGTTGTTGGATTGTTCTTTTTTTATTATTATTATAGGAAAGAGAAGAAATAACAATAATAATAATAATTAAAAAAAAAAAATCCACAGGCTGAAGATCCCACAGGACAGAAAAAGGCAAGTCTAATGTGTGTCTAACAACAGATCCAGCTCAATGTATCAGCAGGTGGGAAGGTGCTCCCCACGCTTCCAGTATGCATTCAAGAGAATACACAGCATTGTAGGGGCTGTGTCTCTCACACAGGCAAGACTTTTAGAGTGTGAATATGGATGTGGAAAAGCACTTGGAAAAGGCTCATGAGTCTAACACCAAAGAGTGCATTTTGAGCTCTAACAGTTACAGAGAAACACTTGAAAGTGCAACTTGCATATATTTTAAGAGCTTCCAGAAACCAGAATAAAAGCAAAATGAGCCCAAAGTCTGTACTTTTAAGAATCTCAGGCTTTTCAAACAAAGCTCCTATCTCCTGCTTTTGAGCTGACTCCGTATTTTTAAATAGTTGTCCTTGAGAATTGTAAAACTTGGTTTATTTTTTGTAGGTTTATTCAATAGAAATGCTTTAAAAGCAATAAAGTGAACCTCAATAGCCTTGCTTTAATCCATAATTACATCAATTCCATGTGGTGGTTATGCAGAGAGAAACTGAGTAGGAAATTGTAAGGATTTCTGTAACAATAGTTTGTACATTGTTTGTACACATATATACCATAATGATAACAACAGAGAAGTAACCTTGCAGTTACAAAAAATACCTGGTGTCCTTTAAAAATATATGTGTATATTCTGTTTTAACCCAGATGAACAGTGTTTGTAGGGACCGATACGTTATGTACTCTGTATCTTCTTCTGATTTATTGAAGTTCTTTATGGGCTTCTTGTTTTCAAAACTATAGTCATGCCTGATACTTGCCAGGAGGAACTGAAGTTCCAAGAGAAGGTAAACACCTGGAAGCTGAGATGAGGAGTGTGTAAGAAACGTTGATTAATTTAATGACAGTGCTTTATAATGGACCATATATATTTTTCAGCTGTAATTGCTATATACATTCAACAGTTTTATTGTATGATGTCAGTGCACATTATTCGGCACAGCTGCTAGAGAGGCATTGCTGAACTGGTGTTTCTCTTCCATGACAAACACCTATTAAGCAGCCAGCATAAACTCTTCTTGTTATAGCCTCTGACATCACCCTCAGGGCAAGCGGACACAGAACAGCAATTGCTGAATCGTGTATGAAAATTATAGTTTTATTGTCTGTACAAGTGAAGGTTTAACTCTGATTCCTGCTCGAGTCAGCTCTGTTATAAGGGAGCAATTCTTTCAGGGAACAAACAAGCACAGTACACCATTGTAATCAGAGGAACAGGCACTATTTATCTATTAGAAAGCCTTGCTCACAATAGTGCTAACACTTTAATGCCCCAGAAGCCACTATTTTAGCAGCTGTAGAGAAAAAAGCATGACTAACAAGATGCCATAGAGAGTCAGACACAGTTTTTTTAGAACACAAACGGAATCATCCCATTTGATACAGCTCAGTTTAATATGCACGACTGGTAAGTAGGGATCATGTATTTAATGTTTATAAATGCGTTTTCTCCACCGCAGCGTTCAAAGGCTTCCAGTGTCTCTTGAATCAGATCTCCAATATTTTCACGCTTCTGCTGGCTGTATTCTATACCATCACCTGAATTAACTGGTTAATAAAACAGAAAAAAACAAGAATTATATTAAATTTACTGTTATGCTTTGACATAACGACATAGGAAATTGTTACTGTGCCTTTATTAGAAACTTTGCTCTATGACATGAAACAGAGCTGAATTTGAAAACAGGATGGTTTTGATATTTCTTTAAGGTTCTGCTCAGGCTCCAACTCTGTATGCCTTCAAAATTGTTTATGTGTGCATTACTTTGGTATCTAAGCAAAAATCCTAATAAAAATAAAGAAAACACATTCTTGTATAATGTGAAGATGGCCTCTCTTACACTGTTAATCTCTTAAGACCATTATGTCTTTATTTTTAACATTGCTTATTTAGGACAAAATTCCAGTGCCAGATGTATAAACGCTTATCTACAAAATGTGACTTAAGCTAGACTTGTTATAGTTTGAAATCTTAAATAGGAATTGCTTTGGGATTGTTCCATGTCAGACATCATATTCACACACTTTGTTTTGATTGAGAGGATGTCATGTGGCCTAAAAGAGATGTTGGAATTTGACATGGCACACATTCCATTTCTGTTCCCTGAAAAATGTGTAAAACTAAGTCAGTGTCAAAAGGACAAATTATTGCAGCCCCTAGATGAAGTAACATTTTCTGCTACTTTCTCTAACATGAAGTAGCAAGGGTGACACACATTTGTACATACAGAGCATAATTCTTTAAAAACATCAGCTGTGATGACAAACTGTGACAACAAAAAATACAAGAACAAAAAATAACTTCACTTGCAATGATGCTGAGAGATTTAAAGGAGAAAAATACATTTCGTTTCGGTGAAACAATATGAAAGCTATCTTAATGCATTCCAAGACATATATATATATAAAAACATTATATATATATATTTTATATATAATATATTATATATATCATATATAATTTATAATATATTACATTATATATTAATATATATTGTAATATATATTTATATATAGAAATATATTGTGTATATATATAAATAAATAAAAGACATTCCAAGATTTTTAGAGATATAGATATAGATATGGAAGTACTTGATAGGAGCATAACATAACACTTAGATCAGCTGTGGTGCAGTGGCTAGGGGAGAGGCTGTCACACTGCTCTGGAGTAGTTCACACATAGTCAGTCAGTGGTCTCACTGTGGGCAGTGGTGGCAATGTGCCCATGTCATACATTTAGCATCTCAAATAGCACTGCTTGCTTATTGCCGCTCTCAGCCAGCCAGCAAAGATTACGTTTGTCAAGACAACGCAACCACCTTCGTGGGCAGTGCCCGCCTTTCACGTCAGAAACCGAGTGCACTCAAGGGTGAGAGTAGATTTTGCTCCCACTGCTGCCTCAACATCCCCAGGTTGCTGGGGCATAGACACACAACTGCACCCATCCTCAGAACCTGTCCAGGATTTAATCCTGAGGATCTGGATTTAAAGTCTGTGGCTTTGTTACCAGTAAAAACTGAAGAGCTATGTCCATGAAGAAAGACCTGATGAATACGGGTAAAAATCACCCTTTTGCTGAATTTTCCTGCAAAATACCTGATTGCACTCCAAGTTAACTATATGTGCACCAGCTTTTCAAACTCCTTACCCACATTTGTGTCACTTTGCTTCTTGCAAAATGTTTACACAGATACAGATGGGACATACAAGGACAGGGCTTCAAGTGGAAATACAGTAATATTTTTTTATGATTACTCTTAAGCAAATGAATATTTTCCTATATGTTAACTGTTTATTTCACTGACATGAGGAGCCAGGGTTATGACATCAAAAATTTCTTACAATGAGTTTACTGTAATGTTAAAAATAACAGGTTATGCAAGTGCATAGGAAACAGCAAGACCTATTAAACAAAAGGATTGCCTTGTACGAAATACTGATGCAAAAAAAAAAAGCCTTTTACAATTGAGTGCAATTTAGACAAAAGACAAAACAAGTGATGTCAACTGTGGCTCATCAGTTGTGTTGCATGTGCACTGTCAGCACTCCCCAGAACACCTGGAGGTATATCTCATTTCACTAGTTTGAAGAAAGGAAACCCTGAACCTTGACCTAAGTTTGGCAAATATGTAAAAGGATTACTGACTTTCAAACCATTTGTCTATTACCTGTAATTTTAAGCCTACACACATGCTCTGCTAATGAGCTTACACAGCTTTCATCATTCTTTCAAAGAAGTAGTAAAAATATCAGCTCTCTGGAAGTAAGGGGGATATTTTGCTAAGCAAGTTTGGAGGAGGCCAACAAGACAGCTTGATAATGCTGGTAGCAGAGGTATTTTCCAGAATCCCCTGTTATAATCTTTATTATAGAGCACAGTCTGTACAAAAAAATGATGCCCTAGGTGCTTGATTAAAAGGTGCCTAAGAGAATGAGGCAACGATAATGGAAATACTCTGCAAGGGAAAACTGAATGTATGATGTGCAGACCATCATTACATTTTTTTTCCTAAAGACTATTTGTGCTATATGAAGGTTTGTATCCTCAAGACAGCCATAATTCACATTAATGTCATGACACAAGCTACAGCTAATAATACCAGAAAGGTTATGTCAGCATCGAGGTCACCAGCTAAGTACTAAAATAGCTATCCTATGTAGTTACAGGAATTAACAAATCTTTCAGACAGAAAAGATAATCATTAACCCAACAGGACAACATCCACTAAACGGATGAGTCACAATGATCTGCCCAATGCACCTAAGGGTAAATATCTAGTCATAATAATAATGATGATTAGTTGGAAGAAAATAGCTGCTGAAGTATAGCAGTCTCAGCATGGTTTGACTTTATTTCCAAGTTAGTTTGCATGAGAAGCCAACTTTGTCAGCCACAAAAACATTGCATATGTAAAGTGTGAACATGAATCTGATTCAAGCTTTTTATGAAGCTGTTCTTTGTGAGGAAGAATAAATCAACATGAAAATTCTAGGAAGCACATTTGCCATATCTCTGTCTCGAAGTGAAATGTCTGGCAAATTTAGCATGCATCAAGAACTCTTTTCACAGCAAATGTTATTTCTGTATTTAGAAGAAATGCATTGAAAGAGATCTACAGGATTACACTCAGGAAGAGATCTCATTTTCACTTCCTGGATAAAAAAAGTTAGTTTCTAGTATTCTAAATTGTGCACCAAGGGTTTTATAGTCCTTAATATTAAATGAAAGGCTTTCGCACCTGTCAAGACCTGTGCTAGATGATGAAATCACCCAGTGCTTTGAGCTCAAGAGTGGCACTCCCTGCCACTGTTGATGCCAACTGCTGTAGCTAGGGAAATCCTGCTCAGACCCTCAGGGACTGAACTTAGGCCTTGGCAGGGAATGGAGTTGGATTTGAATTTTGCTTTAAAACGTGGTTTGTATTTAAGTCTAGACATGCTTCTATTCGTGATCCATGATATTAATGAAAATCTGGTGTTAATTGTATTTCATCTAATTTCATTTTAAAATTTCCTTAGGGTAATACTACAAATATAATATTGTACTTCATTAAAGAAGGACAAGTAAGTTTCTATCAATGCAATAAGAGCTTGATATGAGAACTTTTAAGTTGTGGACGAAAAATTTAAACCAACCCTTAAAGTTCAGGCAGATCTATTCTTATCTCTGAGTAAGAACAGGGACATTTGTTAGCATCCGAAAGTGTCTGAGACATTCTTTCAGTTTATTATATTTCACTTCAAGGCAGGTCAGCTCTCAAAAAGAATTTTTTCTAATACCCTGAATATGGTGAAGTACCATATGCTGTAAGTATGTTACAGATAACAGAGCCTGCCCCTGGTGGTGGCTGTTCCTAAGGTTCTGCTTCATGGAACACACAGATTAAAAATGGAGTTTCCATGCACTTGTTCCTGTAGGGATGCTGTAGATCTTGGGAGCTCTAAGAGCTCTCGTATAATGATTTTGGGCTGGTTGTTGTTTGGTTTTTTTTGTATACAAATCAATAAACCTGCTCAGAAAGACAGTTATCATTCCTCCCTATTTGAATCTTGAGAAACAAATATACCAAAAGGTAAAGTGACTTGCTCCAAGTCATGAAAGGGATTGGTCACAAATCATGCTTTTTGACTTTTTAATGTATACAATGAAAGTACCATTTATAGTAAAATACAACTATGGTAAAAATAACTTTTAAGTTGCTTGTTCATCCTCGTAAAACCAACTGATATTTTCAGCAATTAAAATTATTACAGTAATCCAGCATGCTAACCACTAAACAGAATAAGGTTTTTACTTCAAAAAGCCAACAGTGATTGGATTGTAAGGTGCAGATATATTTCTCAGTACAGAATCGTATTTCTACAGAAATACCTGACACAGAACAATATACAGGTAAGCAGTACAAACTGGCATTAAAATATTTTGTGGAAAATTCCGGGACTTTTTTTCTTCTAGTAGTTAGCATCAATATGAAGAAATAAATGGAAGCTGGTTTTAGCTATAGATTGACACGTATCTATGTCAAGGTTCACATAGTGTTCACCGTTCAGATACAGTTCAGAGCTTAATTTTTCAAAGTCCTCTTGTTAGGATTAGTTTAATTGTCATAAAATATGTGGGCTTCCTGGCTGGTGTGGAAAATGAAAGTCCCTAATGTATAAGTCCGGTAAGGAGGAGGAGGGTTCCTTACCACTGCTCCTCTCACTGTGACTCAACTGTGCTTTGAAATTGTCAGTTCCAGGAAGGATAAGGTAGTTCCCTCTCCCTATTCATTTAATGGAAAGTCTGTGAAAAGTCACAGGGTAGGACTCTAAACCGTCCTGCCTGCTAAGAAATAGCCAGTTTGTTTGGTTTAGGTGAAGGAAAAGCCACCAGGAGGTTACAAATTCTGCACATTACTAACCCGGACAGAAAACCCCGTGTTCCATTCCTGAGGGCTCGGAACAACGTGAACACCAGTTTTAAATGTTTCTTAGGGCATGTCTAGATCAGGTGCACACTGACTTCATGCAGGCTGGTCCTAAAGCTGGAGCACTGGAAAAAAGAGCTCATAGAATAATTTGTGATGGAAAGAACCTCTGGAGCCAAGTGGTCCAAATGCCTGGCTCAGTATCAGCTCCATTTTCAAAGTTAGGTCAGGTTGCTCAGGGTGAAATATCTGCAGTTGCTCAGAGTAGAGTAATCCCAGAATGAGAAATGGTGCAGAGATCCCTTGGAGCTGGCAGAGCTTTTCACCCACCATTTAAAATGTGATGAAGGGAAACACTACTCCTTAAATATCAAAATGCATTTGGTGAAGGAAGATTTGCTGAAGTCGCAGACTTAATATGGAGAATTTTTACCTGTTTTGATAGAAAACAAATCTAAACTTTTGTCATCGTACCAGATTCTAAGCTATGTATGTAGCATTGCTGTTGGAATCTTAATCATATACAAAAGCAAGAGGCACAGATTTGGCTGAAAATTTAATAAAATTTCATTAACACCCTGACTTGAAATTACAAAAACACAACTTTTTAAAAAACTAACATGTATCTTTCAAAGCACTTGAAAACTCTAAAGCTGAAAGCACTTATATACCTTATGGTGGTCAAAACCTTTGAATATGCACAGACCTGTTTTTTGACATTATCAACACACAGAGCTCTCTCTCTCTCTTTCTTTACTTGGCTCTTCCTTCTACTTTTCACCACTAGCTCTGAGTGCTTATCCATTTACAATGCTACAGTACTGTAGAGATTGCAGAATATTTCAATCCAAGAAGAAAGAATGCATGCTTGGAATTTAAAAAGAAAAGAATAGACGTTTCTGCTCATCATAGGTCTTAGAAAAAATGATTTTGCAATTTTGATATAAATCAGCTAAATATTATCTAAGTAAGATGCTTCCATGATTTTCTTAATTCTCATTGAAGGCATTTTGCTTTAGCATGAAATACGATTCTTTCTATAGTTATCTTCCATATGCAACTAGCTTTTAGTTATTTCATAAATCAGCATTTATTTTAAAATCTAAGTGCCATTACTATAAATACTGTTCAAAAAGTCAACAATTCAGTAAGTGAAGGAAGTGCTCTGATTGGAAGGGAAACATTTGACTGACTTACGATGTTTTACTAATGATGTAAGCCTACTAGAGACAGCTGTAACTACCCGTAAATTGCTGCAGTATAAAAAAACCCCAAACCCAACAAACCAAAAAACCCATCTGAAAATGAGCCAAGACAGCAGCTGTTATCACAGTTTTCCATTTCCAGGAAATGTTAGCAACATCAGATGTAATCCTTTCTAAGCCCAGAATTCTTTCTTTTTTTTTTTTTTTTTTTTTTTAATAGGAGTACAATAATGAAAATGAAATCACGGCTTTTGTAACAAACCATATTAGCAAATGTATTAGACCAGTGAGGTTAAAAAATAAGAGAATATTATTGTGATTTTTTTCCTCTATATGTACTTAAACTTCTCCAATCAATGCAGACTTTGAAGTTTGCTTATGTTTGTGCTACAGATCAATATCAAACAAAGTAGAGTTAAATTATCTTAGATAAACAGCATGCTTAACAGGGGAACAGAAACTGGAGGCTGAGATCTCTGTGGCCCTGGTACACTGTTTACTGTTGCAAAATGATCATTAGTCACAAATCGTGCTTAAAGTGCAAAAAGAGTTGCACCACTTATGTGAATCTGATGTTCTTCCTTTTGTTTTGGATGTGTATAAGCCAGTACAAAACAAATACTGGTTGTTTTAGATGGAAATCATGTCTGTGTATGCAAAATTTGCATAACTCTGCTGGACTGATGTGAAATACATTTGTTTGTCACGTTACTTTACCATCCAAATATAGCATAATTAATGGAAAAGGAATTAAAACCATACAAAGAAGTCTTTGTATGTGTGTGAAACAAACATAATTTATTTTTAAATTTAATGTAAAGTGATAAAGCTTAGAGTTCCAAAATGCTTTAAAGAATGCTGATTTCAGTATGAAACGTAACCCTACAAAGCCAGTCTTTAACACTGAGTTTTTTCATATTTAAACTTAAGCTGCTTGACAATCCATCCTCCTTCCCCCACTGGAATATTTTTATTAATGTAACCAAAATGCTTTTGAAGGGAAGCCTTAGGGTTTTTTGGGTTGTTTTTTTTTTTTTTTTTTTTTTTTTTTTTTTTTTTTTTTTTTTTTTTTTTTTTTTTTTTTTTTTTTTTTTTTTTTTTTTTTCCACAAGCAAAAAGCTCAGTAATTCATTTCTTCATGTTAATAACTGCTGATATGTTTGTACATCTGTCATGTACTAAAGGAATTTGTTATGTCTAAATTCATTGTTCAAAATCATTACTATTTAAGGACCCTATTTGTTATAGCTTGCCCATCAAAACTTTCATTGGCGACTAAATGATTCAGTAACTGCTTTCATAACTTTGTGACAGAAGGGCGAGTCCTTTGTTGTAACTGAAATGCAACCATATAAAAAGTAGGTCAATGTATAAAACAATCCCCATCAGAATTATGGGAGCAAGTTGTTAGATATGCCTATAAATTGCTGGATATGCCAGAAGTTGACAATTTTCTATTTTTTCTGTTCCCTAATTAAGTGAAATATGCAAGAACCTGAAGTCAAATGAGGGTGCTTTGGCAGTGATTTGAGAAGGGACAAGGAGATGAAAGCTGTGAATGACTCTGTGGATTTGCCCAGATTTCTTTCATTGCTACTGGACAAGGAGAGAATTTATGCATTTTAAAGGACAGCTATCACTGAATCTGGAATACGCTATTTTATCCTCAAGCCAGACAGAAAGCAACACCCTGCTCCCCCAGATATGTGTACTTATAAGGGTCAGGATATGTTCCTTTAGTTTGTCTTTATATTTTTGTAATACATATTTTTCTAAAGTAAACTGAATAATGTGACTATTGTTTCTGAGTTTCTTCAGTTGGATCAGTGCATATCATAGATAAAAATAATTAATAAAACTTACCTTCCCAAGATATGAATTTGCATTCTTTTTATGAAGAACATAAAGGACATAAAAATAAATACTTATCAAAAGCTAGTTAACAGCCATTCATTTTACATTAAGAAAAGCATACATATGAATTTATAACAGCTTTCAAGCAAACAGAAAAAATCTAATTTGTATACAACTAAAACACATTACAATGTGTAGTTTTTACTTAGAAAAATGTAAAACAGATAAAAAAGAAAGAATATTGTGTCCCCTAGGTGTGTTCTTTCTGCAGATTCACAGCTTTTGGATTGTGAACATTGCAGACTCCGAGAGCAATATAGGAACTGCACATACACCACATGCAGGCTTTAGGAAACTCTCACAAAACTGCCTCTATCTTTTTCAACATTTTTGCTGTATTAGGTGTGAAGAAAGATAAGTGAATAAGAAGAACCATTCAATTAGATACTCTAATTTAGTCAAAATGCACCTATACTTTTTGTTGCTTGACCTGTCATTCAAAGGTGTCCTGAGCATGAAGAAAGCAAGAAGCCCAGCAGCCTCCAGCCCAACGTGCTGAATAGCTGAGATCTTCTCACAGCAAAGACGACAGTTTCATAAGGAAAGCTGTACTTCTTTGGGAATCATAGAATCATTTAGGTCGGGAAAAAAACCTTCTAGATCATGAAGTCCAACCATTAACTTAATACTACCAAGTCCACCACTAAACTATATACCCAAGTGCCACATCTACATATCTTTTAAATAGCTTCAGGGGTGGTGACTCAAACACTTCCCTGGGCAGCCTGTTCCAATGCTTGACAACCCTTTCAGTGAAGATTTTTTTCCAGATATCCAACCTAAACCTCCCCTGGTGCAACTTGAGGCCCTTTCCTCTTGCCCTATCATTTTTTACTTGGAAAGAGACCAACCCCCCACCTCACTACAACCTCCTTTCAAGTAGTTGTAGAGAGTGATAAGATTTCCCCTGAGCCTTCTCTTCTCCAGACTAAACAACCCCAGTTCCTTCAGCCATTCCTCATAAGACTTGTTCTCCAGATCCTTCACCAGCTTTGTTGCCCTTTTGTGGACACACTCAAGCCTCAATATCTCTCTTGTAGTGAGGGGCCCAGAAATGAACACAGTGTTCAAGATGTGGCCTCACAAGTGCCCAATACAGGCAAACAATCACTGCTCTGACTCTGCTGGCCACACTACTCCTGATACAAGCCAGGAGGATGCTCTTGATCTTGGCTGCCTGGGCACAAGCTGGCTCATGTTCAGTGGCTGTCGGTCAGCACCCTGACATCCCTCTCCATCGAGCAGCTTTCCAGCCACTCGTCCCCAGGCCACTGGGGGGTTGCATGGGGTTGTTGTGACCCAAGTGCAGAACCCAGCACTAAGTCTTTTTTGAGCATCACAAAACAGCCCATCAATTCAGCCTGTCTAGATCCCTCTGTTGAGCCTTCCTACCCTGAAGCAGATCAACAGTTTCACCCAACTTTGTGTTATCTGCAAACTTAAGAGAGAGTGCATGCAATCCCCTTGTCCAGATCATTAATATAGGCTATTAAATGGAACTGTCCCCAATACTGAGCCCGGGGGAATGCCACTTATGACTGGCCACCAACTGGATTTAACTCCATTCACCACCAATGTTTGGGCTCAGCCAGCCAGCCACTTTTTTTACGCAGTGAAGAGGATACCCGTCCAAGCCATGAGCAGCCAGTTTCTCCAGGAGTTTCTTCAGGTCTGTAGTTCCCCTTCCCTGTAGATCCTCCTTCTGGCCCTTCTTGTAGATGGGGGAAATAAATTGACATGCAAAATCCCAATATCTCAGGTTATAGAAATTTATTGTTCCTGTTACTTTTCTTGTTTACTACTTCAATCTTTTGAAGCGATGCTTGAAGAGACTATATGTTGATAGGCCAAGAGACCACTCCTGTATTCTGTGGCACACAGCTTAGTGAGGACATACTACCATTAGCCTGAGACTATAGCTGAACAAAAATAAAGTACAGCAGATGATCATCTCAAACATTTACTCTTCGCATCTTCTTGTGTCATTTCAAATTTTAAACATGTTATTTTAAATATTGTCTTTAAATATCTTCTTTTAGAGATCACTTATAACTTTTTATTGATATTAAGTCAACAGAGGAACCATCTATTTCTCTGAACATGTATTTCTCCTGAGATAAATCAGTCAAAGAGAAGTTGGTTGGTGGCATGTTGTGAAATTGCATAACTCATCTCAGTGGTTACTAATTCAGCCACCTCAGGTACAATTGCTTATTTGTCTAGCTTGCCACTAAAACTGCAGGAACTCAAATAGTGGAGCATGCTGATACCGTGAGCTCCTGACCTGTCTGCTATTTTCATTTGTCTGAGAAGAATTTTTTGAATGGCAATGGCACTTAACAGTAACTATGCTATTGATAACATCAGTGGGCATGTACAAAGGCAGAAGATATTTACACATGCTTTTCCAGTAACCTGACCCAGTACTTAGACCACCTACTGAGATTTAGCAGCTCTTGCAATACACAGCAAACCGGTTTGTTTCACCACTTACGCAACTTTTATAAGATTACTTCCTTTACTAACCAATGTAAAATCATTATTTACCATGTCATTGTAGGTATCATGGACTCTAGACTGTGTTTTTTAAAACGTCCTCCTAACTTTTCACAAAGGGATTGCAGTGTTATTAAAATGTGAGCATAAATACAGTTGTTCATAACAAAGAATTGTGCACAATAGGTGTGTACGAAACCCACAGGATGAGAAATTATTAGTGGCTTTGGTTTTGAGATGAAACTATGATTCATATATATTACAACATTTTCAGAGAAAATAATTTTTAGTACACAAAAATATTAATTTATTTTATTACACTTTATTGCTTTTGTTCATTATTTAAGACAATGGTGGTGTTCCACTAAAAACTGTTAATGTAGAATCTTTTTTCCTATTCCAGATAGTATTTCTCTGAAATATTTTCTTAATACACTTTCACTTCATTACAAAAGCAATGAACCTGAACAGTAAAGCTGGAAAAAGAAGCTTTGCTTCTCAGGTGAATTTGCATTTGCTTGTCCTAAACTGCTGCAAATAGCAGGTATCTGTAGACTGATGGAAATATACTAGTTACAGTAAGTTCATCTCCCTTGCCATGGTTATTTGAGTATTTGCTGTCCTGACATCTTGCTGTGACAGAGCCTTAAAACACAGGATTAAAAATGTTGTAATTTGTTATTCTCCAGCCAATCCTGGCACATAGCACTTACATTCTCCAACTTATCATGAAAGCATGCTACATTTTGTAACTGCAATCTTAATTTTTTATTCATCATTCACTCATCTTATAGCCCTTCCAGCCCTGGTGCCTGACAAGCCTACAAGTGTTCAGCTTTAGAAGGAAAACAGCTCATACACACACATGCGCACACAGACGCATGTCAGGACAGGGAGAAAGAGAGAAGACAAGAAGTGATATGGCTGAATGCTCTTGGTCAATTCAGGCTAGCTTAGATGTTTATAACTAACAGCCAAGAAAACAGTTAAATAGCACAGCAGAGTACAATGTGTTTGAATATTTGTAAGTTTGCATTTTCATGTATTATAATGAAGAACAAAAGTAAAAAGCTCTCAAGGCAATTCTTCCCTAGCAACCTAAGTATGCTTCCTCACACTTGGATGATCTGAGAGTATGTTCTCACATTATTACTAGCTTTACATTAATAACAATGGCCAGTCCTATGAAGAAAAGTCATTAGTGGCTTTTTTTAGATAAAATTGGGGCTCACTAAAAAGATAACCTGGAAGACAACATGACTAATATCTAAATGAGACATATTTAAAGAGTAATATTCTTGTGCAGTTTTCTTGGAATGCTTATTGCCCAGTGGATATGGTTAACCTCCACAGGAAAGGGAGAAGTAATGCCTCACAGAATTCCTTTATCACCTCTCTTCAGCAGCCCACAAATGGCTGTTTCACCTCCTACATTGTTTAGTGGTAATGGCTGTGGTGAGTTTACAGGTCTCTGATCCAACCCTGCAGCTGCAGTGCTGAATTGGTACCCATGGAAGCACTATACCGAGAGTAACAGAAAACTGCTTGAGAAAAATATCACTGAGCATTTCTGGACAACAGTGGCTGCTGCAGAATGACGATTTTTGAAGGAAACTATGGGATGTTATTTCAAGGGAGAAGAATAATTTATACTAGTCTCCATAAATTCATGTGAGCAAAATTCTTGAGTCACCAAGAAGTTTCATCACTGAATGGTGATACCTAGAAAGGTCCTTCTGAATTAAATTGTCCAGCACAGCCAAAGTTTACTGGGCACTTGACTTGTAAGTAAATCAGACAATTCTTGTCCCAGGGACAAGAATGTGGAAGAACAGAAGACAAAGAAACACAAGGGCTGAAAGTGGGGGAAAGGTAGCCAAGGATATACATTTGGCTAGTTAAGTTTCTTAAAAGGTAGATAGGCTTAGCTTCATGTCTGTAGCTAGGATCCAATATCTCTGCTTTACAGTTCTGAGTAAGAATCTCACAAGTAAGACTATTACAACTTTACTTTGGAAAATGATTAGAAGGGAATGTCAGCCTTAGTAATGTAAGTATAGGTCTTCTACAGGAATGTGTGCTATCAGCTTAAGTGTTGACTTCTCAAGACAGAGGAGGTGAACTAAGGCTGTTATCAGTCCATGACAGCAGAGGTACCAACAGCCTCACAGTGCTTGAGACCTCTCCTTTTCTATCCTAACCATATGGATAAAAAATAGAGTTATACAGAGATCTCTTGCTGGTTTGGTAATACCCTCATTTTAGAGGGGCATAAGCTTTCCTCTTTATTTAATATCAAAAAATGCTGAAAAATCAGTAAGTCATTTTAGGCATGCTTGTTATCAGATCTAGTGCTTCAGCCATCTGCCTCAACAGCTCCTAAAACTGCCAATAGTTGTCTGGCAGAGATTATAACCACTGTCACTGAATCCTCAGAAGTCATAGAGGAAGTCAGGCTAATATCAGTTTATTTACATCTTCTCACTATTGTAACATACTCATATCTATCAGCTCAGATTGGTTTAAACATGGCTTATGGTTCTAGCTCTGTAGGCGAAATAAGATAAGAACTTGATTTTTGTAGGAGAGGAACAATAATAGCACTCACAGTTATCAGCTAACAGACTGACTTAACTTCACACATCCATGGAAGGCAACTGTGAAAACAGTCAGGCAGAATTAGAGATACAGAGCAGGAGGCAGCATCATTGTATAACTCTCATACAGTCATAACAGAAATTTCAGAACAAGTCAGGAGTTGCAACACTTAATAACTGCCACATGGGATCTGTAGGAGAATTGGTAGTGTTGCACTAGACCTACCTCACAGCATAAGGTAGGAGTTACATTCCCAAGAACAAAGTCCAAGTGAGTGAAAGGCTGATCAGTGAAGGTAGACAGCAGGGAACAGAGAGCAGAACAGTGTCTAAAATCTTGCTTTGTTTCTGAGACTGAAATGTTTGCATCAACCCTGAAACTACAGCCCAGAAGTTTTCATAAGGGTAGATATCTATTGCCATTCCTTTTGGGTGAGATTGACTGATTTCTTTAAAAGCAAGTTGTGCCACAAGGCAGTAATGATACCTTATAGTATAGGCTAAAGCTTGTTTTGGAACCTTTTACATGTTTTACACCCTACCAACATTTCTCTTACTGGGGGCATGAATTTGGATCTTCCCTTTATCCAGATGCTTATTTTTCCACAAACTCTGACCTCTTGCACAATGTTTTTAAAAGCTGTGGGAGCTGTGGGTGTGGGGAGAGACATACAGAATAGAATAACCCTGTGGCCCATTAAGCCCTGTATGTTTAAAAAGGCATGCAAAAAAGCAAACCAAACCAGAACAAAACAAAAAAACATGAGCAAAGGCAGCAATGGCTCCTTTAGTTTTCATAGTTTGAAAAACTAGTGGTGAAGTGCCCTCCCAGGAAGCAGGAAGTACATATAGCATCGTTGAACCTATGTAGCGTCTTTCATGATCAGGGAGATTTTACCTAATTATCAAGTTAGTTACTATAGAGAAAGGCTCTTGAGACCTATATGCTTATGATCTGACAAGGACGAATCAGCAAGACAGGCCTTTTGTTAGACTATGAGCTTGTGCCAGTATTTTTAGAGACCCAAAGTTTAGCACCTGAATCAAATCTTCAGTAGCTACCTTAGTGGGCTGATCCTGAGCCCCGACCAGTTCCTAAATGAGGGCTGCAGTGAATCAGAACATCTGTACATGAGGCTAGGTATTTAAATGCCTAAATACACATTTACATGGATACATCTACTGTGCCAAATTTTAAGTGTTTTGACTTGAACTAACATCCTAACAGATGGTTATTCTGCATCTATCTTCATTTATTTATGACTGTTTATGTTTTTACAGACATAATAACAGATCTAAAAGTGATACAAGCTTATTCTTTGTCTGTTTATTTATATTGCAATAACAGTTAAAGGCATTATTTTATTGCACAACCTATAGAAATTACGTAAAGATGGGTTTTTTTGTGTTCTACTCACAAGAGGTCCTTCCAAATATTCAAGAAAACCTGCTGTGACCATAAGGCAAGTTGGACAAACATAAACTAGATGCTAGCATCATCTGCAACGTTGTAAGCTTAAGCAAAATATTACCACAAAATAAAAAAAAGAAATAAGAAAAGTGAAACAAATGAGGAGAAAATAGAGGAAGATATCAAAAATATTTGAGCATGTGCATCAGAAGCTTCAGAAAATGGAGTTCAACAAAATTAATGCAAAACTGCTCAGCAAGATAAATCTCATGCTACATAAAATGCACTTCTTGGTATCGTAAGCAGATATAGGTCTGATTCATCTGATTCAGGAAACTGCCATGAAAGTGTGTAAGTGATTGCAAAATCAGGGCTAAAGGGTGTTTATTTATTCCAAAAGCATGCCCTAACTAAAGAAGCAAGCAAACAAGCAAGGCAAGCATATACAAAGTATTGAGAAATGAAGGACCTAATACTGCAGTCAGCTGTATTCATGCCTCACCATGTAAATCAGTGTGTTTCAGAAGAACTAATTGAGAGAGGGAGTTACCTTTTCTCTGCCCACTACAGTGATTAATTAGCTGAATGTTTAATTAATGAAAAGTGCTAGGTATGTTGTTATAACGTTTTTCACAGTATTAAAAACACAGCTATACATTACCCCTCTAACAGGAAAAGGCACACATGACCATGAAACACTATGAGACTTTGGTAAGGAATGTCATGAGAAAGAAAATTTCTCAGCTTTGAAGTTGCTTTTATTTATATGTAAGTTGTAATGCCTAGGGAAAGCAAATTTTGCTTTAATTATTTTCTTACATTACTGACATGCTTTTTAATGCACAGCTTTAACTACAACCGTCTGAAGAAGACTCAAAAGATCATTACAGTTGCCAGCATTTATTATGCACCTTTACATGCACTGTAACACCACTGCATTTGTATCAAGAAACCAGATCTGTAGAGGAAAGACAAGGAAGTTTTCCCACTGAATGACAAAGATGGTTTATTTCCATAAGCCAAATTTTTCAGGAAACATAAACTGAAAAAATTATTGATGTAGAACGGTTTTATCGCATCAGCTGCAGAACTCCACTGGGGAAAACAGAAACGAGAAGCCCTCAGGCCACATTTTGTGTGACCTAATTCTTTCAAGGGTATGTTTCTGCAAATTTTTAGGAAGTGACAATGCAAACAAATGACAGTTCCCACCGTGATGTTTTCATGGAATCTCTGCATAACCTCCAGAGTTTGCACCAACATTACAGTGCATAGATCTGCTGTAGAGTTTAATTACTTTTGAATATAAATGAGCAGAAAAACAGTTATCATACACCCAGCAGAAGAAACAGTTATGCTTCTATAAATTCCTGCTATCCTACTGCTGCAATTGTCAATTTGAAGTTTCAGTATATATGCTGCTGCCAGTTAATGATTAGACAACTACATTTTTGAGGAATTGCACTCCAGTCAAGAGAAATGAAGTAAAAAGATGAGGGGAAAAAAGCAACTAACATTGTTAAAGTCTAATTAGAGCAGCAGGGCCAGTACTGGACTTAGCTGTGATGAGGTTGTCTTTCTGTTAGATTCAGTACACTGAATTCAGTGAGAGCAAGATCAAACGCTATGATTTGATTTTCATGGGTGAAGTGTTAATAGGAGTGTGGATTAACTTTTTCCTCATGTTGTGAAATTGTATTTATATTAATGCAAACCAGAATACAATCATTCTCTCTGAGGGTATATTTCGAAAATCTGCCCATTTGCTTTCAGAAGGATTAGTGCCATGCAGTTTATTTTGAAGGAAATCACATTCCTTTAACAAAGCAAAAAACAATCATTCTTTTCTCTTCAGCATCATCAGCAATATCCACCAGAACTTCATTTTAACAACTGCCTATGTCAGTTAACCATTTCTTACTTGCATGGTTTTAATTCATGCTGGTTTGTTTCTAAATGGAGTTCTTGCAGCAAATGAATGTGTTTTCATTTAGCAGCTCAAGTCTTTCACATAACAACTTAAGACCACATTTTAGTTATAATTGATAAAACCATGATAATTAAAAAATAATGCTTTAGGAATGTAATTGGATTTTATCTTTCAAGAAAAAAAAACAAAACAACCTTAATATTTAAATGTATTTTTCCCCTAAAATGTCTAGCTATCATAATATTTTTCCCCTCCTCTATTAATGCCTAAGTATTAATAGGCATTCAAAACAGCTCTAGCCATATATTCTGAAATGTTTTTAGTTTCACGACACATGAATTTACACTTGGTACAATAAGGGTTGATAATAAAACCTGTCTGAGTGCCCATAAATATGTATAGTGGTGAAATATTAGCTATGAAACTCTTCATCCCTCCATCTACAATTATTTAATACAGAAAGATCTAAACATCTATAATTTAGATAAGGTCAGATGCATGTAATACACATTTTTCACTTCAAATTGTGCACAAAGTTTATTTGTAGATCTTTGAAGCTGTTGGGAAACTTGAGTGTTTATTCAGCTGTAACTTTGAGTACTTCATATATAATAATGCATATGTTCCCTGAAATAGTTTAAATTGACTCCTACAAACAAATAGTGGGATGTTGTACACACATCTCAAATATTCCATATAACAGATTAAAAATGGAACACGGGCATCACTTCCTTAATGCTTCATAATGCCTACTCAATAGTAAAAGACATCAATAGAATTTCATTATTATTTTATATAACAGAACCAAATCCCACCATTCCTTAACTAGAATCATAGAATAGTTAGGGCTGGAAAGGACCTTAAGATCATCTAGTTCCAACCCCCCAGCCATAAACAGGGCCACCTCACACTAAACCATGTCTCCCAAGGCTCTGTCCAACCTGGCCTTGAGCACTGCCGTTTACCACTTCTTTGGGCAACCCATGCCAGTGCCTCACCACCTTATATCTAACCTGAACTTCCCCTGTTTCAGTTTGAACCCATTACCCCTTGTCCTGTCACTACAGTCCGTGATGAAGAGCCCTTCCCCAGCATCCTTATAGGCCCCCTTCAGATACTGGAAGGCTGCTATGAGGTCTCCACGCAGCCTTCTCTTCTCCAGGGTCAACAGCCCCAACTTTCTTAGCCTATCTTCATGCAGGAGGTGCTCCAGTCCCCTGATCATCCTTGTAGTCCTCCTCTGGACTTGCTCCAACAGCTCCATGTCTTCTTATGTTTTAGGACACCAGAACTGCACATAGTACTCCAAATGGGGTCTCATGAGAGCAAAGGGGCAGGATCACCTCCTTTGACCTTAATCTTAAAACACAGTTTTCAGTTTGGTTTCAGAAGAAGTAATAGGACTAATAGAGTGAGGGAAAAAGTGAGTTTTTTAGACGTCTAGATCATGAACTATATTGCTAATATAGCAATATAGCCCGATATTTGATATTATGGACTTTCAGTGCTGAAGATTGTTCCTTGTAGGTTTTTCATTTATAACATTGCCATTATACCTGATTCACCACAGTCCATGTGAACAAGGAAATGGCAAGATCACGGTCTTTAGAGTTGTCCATAGATAATAAAAATATGAATCCACTTTTGTTCAGGAAGATGAAATAAATGACTAAGGAAGAAGTGTTTCCTAGTCCTACTAATTAAAGTCAAATTCACTTCATGAGTATATGCATGTCTTCTATTGTAATTAACTGAGGTTCTAATAGGTCTACATACCAAATCTAAGATAACCAATTCACCATTTTAAATGACATTAGTATAATGTATGTATAATGTTAGTATAATGTATAACCTTCATAGAGTTTACAAATTTGAACCTAAATACAAAATGTAGCTATTTGAATGTAAAATCATCATTTGTACTCCAGCTATACATTGTATACATTTACACATCTATTTACTTAATTTTAACAGCAATTATTAGTTATACATTATTTATTAAAATGCACTAATAATTTTTTGTATCATTTTTTCAGAGATTTTTTCCTTACAAATTAACAAGGAAAAAAACACAACATTCAGAAGTATTCTACTGTACACCAAATATCATAACTGGAAACATGTATTTTAAATGGTGCTAAAGAACTGGATGGTTGGGTATTTGTAGTTTGATGCCCATCATTGCTTCATGTTGAACAATTAAACTGGTTAAATACACTGTGGGGCTCTTGGGAGATCTTTTACAGCACCCTTCCAATGCTTAGAAGTATTAGCCCTGCAATACTACATTACAAGGGCATATAGTGACAGGACAAGAGAAAATGGCTTTAAATAAGAAGAAGATAGATTAGATTAAAAACTAGGAAGAAATTCTTCACTATGAGGGTGGTGGGGTGCTGGCACAGGTTGCCCAGAGAAGTTGTGGTTGCCCCATCCTTAGAACTGTTCAAGGCCAGGTTGAACATGGCTTTGAGCAACCTGGTCTAGTGTGAAGTGTCCCTGCCCATGGCAGGAGGGTTGGAACTAGATGATCTTTAAGGTTCCTTCCAACCCAAATCATTCTATGGTCCTATGATTGCCTCTCTGTGAATGAGGAAATGAAAAATACACTGCCAGCATGTTTGTTAGATGTAATTTGAATTTAGCATGTATGTTAGAAATGAAATCTCATTTCTTTTCCTAAATTTGTAGGTCACTATATTAAGTAGAGCCTAACTGCCACATAATATTTGCATTTTGTACCATTAAATCACAATAACTTCTGCTTCTGATGCCATCTTTATAGCATATTCTCCAAGAATTTGATTTTTTTGTGACAAATCTTGTATTTTTAAATCTTTCATAACATCAATATTTCAGAATCCCATGATTAAGATATGGATTTGAACAAGTAAAATTTACATCTTTTGTTTGTGCCGAACAACTGACCAAATGCAAACAAACACAGAAAAGACGAAAACCAGAACAGAAACCTGGGTACAAAAGGTACTGAGCATCAGTGAACATTGGCTGCCTACCTACCATGGGCTCCACTAAACTCCTGAATCTGCCTGGGACTCTTTTTGATAAATACACTGACTAGCATTCAAATAAATCACTTATAAATAGGATCCCACAATAACTTTTCTTTTCCTCATCTGTTTCAGATGTATAGTTAGTATACTTCGATACTTTTGTCCGTGGTTATTTACTTTATGGCTTGTTAACTATTGTAGCAAGTTCCCATTTGTGGCTCAACTAGCATGTACATATGGTTTTTAGTGAGGTACACTACCTTAGCAATCTAATTTGAAGTATGTTTTTAAATGATAAACTAGTAATTAACATGTAAGAAAAGTGGGCATGGCTATAGTACATGGTGTCAATTAGAACATTTTTTGCCTTTACCATTTAGAAGCTGATTAGTTGGGCTATAGATCTTGATATGCATGTTAACTTTTACAATCCTTAGTAATATTAATACCAGGCTTTTACCCATATATGATACTTCATGGATTATTGGCAATAGCATAAAAATAAACAAGGTGCAGAAAAAATACAACTGCAAACAGAAGCCAAATAAGGCACAGGATCTTCTCTAAAATCAGTTAGTCCAAGAGAAAAAAGCCCTTTTTCTCCTTCCACACAAGATCTGGAGGTTAATAAAACATACATAATTTAGTCAGTAGCAAGATTACTCAACTAACCCTGAAGTTTTCCAAAAGACATAAGATAAAGGTCATTTAGGCTTATTATGCAACCACACTCTCCTGCACAACAAAATCAGTGGCCTGTACGAAAAGTTAAATCAGATTCTGTATGAACAGAGAGCATGTTTCAACAGTATTATCAGGTAAATTTTAGACATAAACTGGTATGAAGACAAAGATAAAAGAAGAAATATAAGTAGCATGGTGAGTTGGCATACTAAGTGAGTTTTCACCCTGAAAGATGAGATTTGGAAGTCAAAGTTGATCTATAAATGAAATGCATTTTCTGGTGTCATTCATGTCCATTTGTTCACTGAACAAAATCACCATATAATTTTCTCTGATTAACTGTGATTGGCAGCTGCATTCAAATAGTCTGGAACTGTACTAGAAGCTGTGTAAAATGAGAAAGCTACAATATCCATGTAGAAAGGTAAGGATGCATGATAATTCTATAGTTATCTCCTTTCCATGGTAAACGGTGTTTTATTTTTCCAAGAAATGAAATTGTACACAAAACAAGAAATGTAATTAGCAAGGACAAACAGTTCCTCCTTCCCCCCAAATAACAGTAAAATGAAAGTGTAGAAAAAGTAGTGCAAGGAAATACTGTGCAACAGGTCTTTTGGAAGTCTTCAGGAAGCACTCAGGAATATTATGTATATTTAAGAGGATAAAAAAATCAGATTTCATTTAAACACAACTGATTTATATTTCAGGTAATTAAGAAAATTATTATGATGTCAGTAGATAAATCTCTCCTTTTGCTGCTTGTAGTGGCTTCCTGCCACTACCAACTTCACAGTTTACTTCTAGCAGGAAACCAGTTAGCCCATTTATGCAAATAAACTTAAGGATGTGGGCAGATAGGAGCTACCTTTTTGATGGCTGATATTACTGATTTCAAACGCATTAGTTTCTGAAAACACTGACTCAGTTTCCAGAACTAACCTTGTTCACAGGAGGAACTATATAAGGCACATATCTATTTGTAGTTTAGGCAAAAAATTCACTGCCTGAGCTTTCTTCCCACAAAAAGGCTGAAGAAATGTAGAACTTAGTAGGTATATATTAATTACCATTTATTACCAGAAACAACACAAATGTCATGTTTTTCCAGTGAGGTACCCTTGCAAGTAGTTTATCTTTCCATTCCTGGTGTCTTCCTGTCTGCCGCTTCCCCCAGAAATAATGAAGAGAATTACATAGAGTTTAGCCAGCACAGAACTATCAGCCTAGCATCAGAAAGGCTCCTCTGTTGAATTTCCTGTCCATTCCTAATTTGCTAATCTATCTGAAGTTTTATTTGAACTCCTTTCAACTTTGCAAAATCACAGACCCATTTCTCATTCTAAAAGGACCCACTTGCTCTCAGTATCGGGTAAATATTGAAAGCAAACAAAAATTTTGAACTTCTTAATGTTTACAGTACAAGTGTTGATCATTCCTGTCCAAAAACATTCGCAGTCTTTAATCGACAAAATGAAGCTAAGCAGTAAGCTTGATAGCAAGTATCTTCACCAGACAACAGTTAAATCAATTAAAGCTGAAAGAGTACATCAAAAAGATGCATTGTTATTTTCCCACATGAAGACAATTGGAATGATGACAGACTGATTTTGTGCTAAATAAGAGATAACATACTCATGCCCATTTAAATATATGAATTCAAACTAAGGTCTAGGAGTCAAAACAGAAAGCAATCAAAATACTTGCTTTTTAGGCTGCATGCCCTTACTTCAGGAAATCAGTTAACATGTTTAATTCTATCCTAGTTTAGGAAATACACTTGACTATGTGCTTAACAATAGGTCAATGCTTATGTTCATTATGCAGTGTTTACTTCAAAGGTTTATAAGCATGTGGCTAAATTCATTACAAGAAAAAACACTTTCCCAAGTTGCTGCTGGAACATCTACTATCCAAACCTCAGAAATATGCTGCTAGATTGAAAATTAAATGTACAGGATTTAAATACTCTTTTTCATTCAGGATCATACTTGCTAATTTTTGCACACTTACTTTCTGTTATATACAAGTAAATATGTTCATTCACGGTGGTCTGAAATGGTAAATGGTATGAAATGCACTGAAATGGTGTGAATAATAGCAAAGCAAACAAAGATGCTGTTGCTTATTCAGGTTCATTTTGCAAACAGGCCAGCCGTACATTCAGCAGGCAGGGACAATGCTGAGCTGGGTTATCACACATGGGTGATGTGCCACATTCTTCTCATGCCACAGTGTTACATTCTTAACTGCTCTGAGTTGTAATCTGACTAGGTCACAGCAAATCATGGCTTGATAGATTGTGAAATGCTAAATTACATGATCCTTTCTATGAAGGCATCTTCTGGAAGATTTTAGGCTGGTTGATTATTCAAGAATTTTTGGGATGAACTATGGTCCTGACCTCCTGGTTAGCAGAAACTTAAGCGCTAAAGGCTACTATTTAGCCCACGTTTTAACTCTTTTCATGTGAGGTCTCTGAAACATCTGTATATAACCTGGAAGATCCATGTTAATTTAATACAAACCTTGGAAAATATTGTAATCCTAAATTCTGGATTTAAACATGGATAATGCAAATCTGAGCAGTCTTCCTTTTCTTGACTATAAACAGAACTGGAAGAAATATAAAGTCAGATCCTGCCTACTGCTCAGGAAAACATATGGAAATCAGATTTTTGTATTAGCAGAGTTTCACTTGAAATTGTTTCTTGAATTAAGAAGCAATATTAAAGATATAAAACCCAGCACTAAATAAGAAAACAGGCATTTTGATGCTTCTGTCTGGCTAGAAAGTATTTTACTTCTCTTAAAAAGATTTATATTTTTAGTAGGAAGGAGAGACCCAAGTCTGACTCCCCAACACTTTACAAAATAAGTGATTCTACTGAGTTAGATGGAACATCATCTATGAATAAATATTTATGCAATTAGACATGTTAATTTTGTACAAGGCAATGCTCTAACCTAAGGCAGAGAAGACGAAATCACAGAATTTAATTTAAACAAAAGAGAAGATTAATTCAAAAAGCAGCAGATTTTTAATAATGAAGTTTAAACACAGTGATGTGTGAATTGATTTTCATAGACATTTACACTTTAATATCATTTTGACAAACGAAAATAAGTTATGATTTAAAATCTGCAACAAACTTTTGACACAAAGCTTGCATTAAACCAAAAAGGAACAGTATACAGAAATGGAATGTATCTCTCAGTCCTTTCAAGTCCTCACTTTCAGCTTCACAACTTAGATATTTTCTCTCATACTTTTGTAAAAGCTCAAAAATGTCTAGCCACTTTTGGAATTCCAGGCATAGATATTCTATTTAGAGATAGATTGTATATCTACATTTTAAATATTCATACCATCTTCAGCATATCACTATCTCAAATGATTCATTACTTTCCGGATACCGAGCCAAGGAAACAGGTTGGTTTGTATTTATAGAAGATACGCCGTAAAAAAAAGGAAATGTAAGGAAAACTGAAGATACTAAATAAACATAACACTTAAAATTGTCATGTACAAGTTACAGTTTGAAGTTCTCTGTAAGAATTACTGCAAGGGGATGCTTGTTCCATAATTAACATTCAGAAAGTCTATACTGTCCTATCATCTTCATATTTTATGGCTTCTTTAAAAATCTTAGACACCTAAAAAATTAAAAATTCAATTGAGGTAAGATTATTTACAAAATTAAGCCATGTGGAGAATATAATTTTTGCCAGGACTATATAGCATTTTTTGATGTTTACCTGATGCATTGGAATGAGGCTCATTTAGCATCAAATGGAATGATGTCAGTTTACGTAAGTAGAAGATTTGGTTCTCAATAAGAAAGAATCAAATATTCAAATGTTATGAAAAATATTAATAGAATCATAAAATGGTTTGGTATTTTGACTGAAAAAGTTCACATTGAAACAGAATTAGATTAGGATTCTTAAATAAATTATACCTTTTCGAGGTTTTAAATATAATCTGAATGGAAATTTTAAAAATATTGATTGTTCAGATCATAATTTTTAATGTAAACATAAGAATGGAAATTTTCAGTTACTGAATCTAACCCTTGTTTGCATTTATTTTTTTTTTCAATTAAAATGCCAAACTAGAAGAGTTAGAAAAGTTTGAATGACTGTGAAATAGCTTTTTTCAGAAGATATTCTTTAGGAGAAAGTTGTTTTCGTTCAAGCCTAATGCTGAGCACATTTCTAAGCTGCGATTTGCAAACATCTATATATGTATACACAAAAAAGTGATAATAAAGCAATGCAGGTATTAAAATAATTATTAAAATTTTAATGTAGGGAATAGTGTGAACTAGAGTGGATGTGCCATAAAGCATGTAAAACAGATAAATCCCAGGTAACTGAAGGTTTTCCTACTTTTGAGAAAGCAAAAAAGATATTATCTCTTCCTCATGAGTAGGCTGCTACAAAAAAAAAAAAAGGAAAAGCTAAATCTGAGTTGACATAGCATAAGCTACAGATTCCTGAACCATGGCAGAACACATTACTGCCATTTTTATTTCTTTAGAAATCATAATGGAAGAGGAAAAAGTTTTTAGCCTTGCCTTCAGAGATACATTTAACATTTTGCTTTCTGTTTTGTCTTATTCCCATTTCTATATTGTCAGAAATAGTAGTAGATATCCTTCACCTGTCTGCCAAACTCCCCTAAAAATATTTGTTTGTAATACACCAGCATATAAACTCATCCTGAAACTTTGTGGAAAATGTATTTTTGAATGTTTCATTCTAGTTTTAGATTTAGAGTTAAGTGTTAGTTTATTTATTTTAAGCATGTGTTGAAGTTATCTATTCCATCATAGTTAAAGAATACTTTTGCACAGTAGGAATTCCTTAATTAAACAGAAAAACCAAACAAACCAACCAAAATCAGAACTGGTAATCAATCTAACCAATACTGAAGCCAAAACTCTTAGATATTTACAGGTTACAGATAATAGAGCATGATATTATTTTGAGCTAGATATATCTGCATACTCACTTTTTGAGAAAGAATGTTTAAATCTTTCTTACCCACATGAAATCTCTTACATTATCAAAATGTGAAGAGAGAGACCATACATCCATTCTGAATTTCTTTTTTGATTTGGGGAAAGAATTTTTACATAACTACTTCATTTTTGACAAAACTGTGACATGCTGAATCATTACAGAAATATAATCAATGGCTTATCAGGAGACACAGTATCACAGCACAAAGACCTACTGTATAGTAATGTATGCAAAATGTCAGTAAGGTTAAAAACCCCCAGGAGTTATAAGTGAACAGGAGTAGTTATATTAGTGACCCACGTTACCTCTTGTGAGGAGAATAGTAAAATTTTAGGAAACTAGAATAGAAAAAGAAAAAAAAGCCACAGAGATCCTCCTAGAATTTAGGATATTTTAGGTTAAATCCAGCCTTACAACAGATGTAATTTCAGACATCTTTTTGACTAGTGGCTAAACATTTCACATTGTCCTCCAGGTAGGCCTATAAGAATTCCAGTGAGGGACTCTTCGTTAGGGACTGTAGTGATAGGACAAGGGTAACAGGTTAAAACTTAAACAGGGGAAGTTTAGATTGGATATAAGGAGGAAGTTCTTTCCTGTTAGGGTGGTGAGGCACTGGAATGGGTTGCCCAGAGAAGTTGTGAAAGCTCCATCCGTGGCAGTGTTCGAGGCCAGGTTAGACAGAGCCTTGGGTGACATGGTTTAGTGTGAGGTGTCCCTCACTAGCAGGGGGGTTGGAACTAGATGATCTTAAGGTCCTCTCCATCCCTAACTATTCTATGATTCTATGTAATGCATGTGTAGTGGGGGGGAGAGGGGGGAAGGAGCAAATCAGTGCCATCAAATACAAGTTTCTTTAACCCATGCAAGTTTTTTCTACATTATTCTTAGGTTTCTGAATCATTTCATGAAATCTAGAATATGCTTAAAATTGCCAAAGCTGAATTTTGCACTGAAGTATATTTATTCTTAGCATTTGTACTCATTAGAATTTGATTTGCACATTGCTGAAGTCACTGGAAGGCAATCACAAAGGCTAACATTAGCCTAAGGTTAGTCTCTTAGTTTTCTCAACATTTATAGTACCAAAAGAGATTAGATTCTTCCTGAGGTGAATCAAAATACCTAAAATTAGGTTCTTGTTTGCAACTGACTTCTAGAGAGGCTTTCTTTTCACAAATGAATAAAGAGAAACTGTGGAAAAAACCCTCCTTAGCCTAATTGCTAAGCTTTTGACACTCTTTGATTCGACTTCTTCCTCTTTTTCCTGTTAAAATCATTTATTCTATATGCGTTCCAATTTCCAATATTTTATTGTACTTAATTATTTTATGTTTTGGAGCCCTAGATTTAGCTGAACATGTGCTATTTTAATTCCATAGGTCCTGAACACATTTCTTCCTGTCACCTTCTCTACACGTTTTCTCAGATGTTTATAGGCTGATACAGCTCACAAACCCAGCAGAAATACCAACCATTCTTTTTTGGTGCTAGATTAATTTTCTGCTAAAATAATTACTTGAATCAGCTCTCTGAGGGGTGAGCTGAATGAGGCAGCAGGACCTCTCAACCAAGAGAAAAGATAAGAATGTGACTGCCTTTTTTAGAAGTAACAAAATACTATAGCCACTCTGTGACTGTGTTCAGACAATCAGTTCCAGCTGCTGGAATAGACCCTGTGACTTTGGTTAAGAAGTTATCATGTAACGTTACCAACCTTAGAGACTCATCACTGCTCCATTGATCCTCTCAGATTCTTTGTATTTAATTGACCACCCCATATACGGGTTTTGCAAGGTAAGCAAAAAAGTAATAAGGAATACCTTTTTTTAAAGAGAAGCTATTGATCTGAGTTATTTTTGTCTTTGTATACTTAAGGCACATTATAGTTATGTGCTGAAAGGTGGTAATGATTCAACTAGCACATCACTAATTTTGTGAGTGACAGAACCTACAGTCATCAGCATAACAAGTTTTTTGGTTTGGTTTAAGCAAAATATTGTTTTATAATATGTATTGAATCACTGTTAGCCTCAGGTTCTACCTCCTTCCCTCCCTCCCAGTCATCCAGATACTGTCACCAGGACTGACCTCAGCCTATGAGAATTAACAAATATAGGCCCTGAGGCAGTTCAATTCTAATTCTGTTCAGAGCTGTCCATAGTATTAGTGGACCTTAAAAAAATCTATTATTAACAAAAAATAAGAAGTATGTCTGCATGACAGATACAACAGTCATAGTTGCTGCTGTGCCACAATACCCTGAGGACATTTACTGGGTCACATGTATAGGAGTGTCTATAGTCTTTCTGTACCTTCCCAAAAATTGGTTTTAATAAATAACAATAGATTTTGGAATTAAATTAATGCACTTAAGCAAGGCGTTACATTCCTGAAAATATATGCCTTCCTTGTTTCAAGATATTGTAAGAGCAATAGTATATTGCTTGTGAATTGGAAGGATGGGGTATAAAAGAGCAGCAAAAAATCTCTACTTCTAATTGCTGCGAGTAAAAATTACAGTAAAACAATAATTTATGGAAGAATAAAGAAGTTTGTCTCTTAATTGTTGTTGCAAACTTTATTCTATTCTGGGAACATCACAGCCTCTTTTCCTTATGGGGTCCATCTCCCCCACCTCCCTCCAGCCTTTCCCCACAAGTTTTTATTCAGGAAAACTGTTGTTTCCTTAAGATAGGTTTAATGCCTGAATTTCACCTCTAGTAAAAGAAGATATATGTATTTTACTCTTATGTTTAACAGCATTGAAAAAAAAAATTACTGATTCCAAACCAAATTCACATTGTATATACCTTAATTGATACTGGAAACATCTTAATACAAATTGCTAAAATATGATAATTTAACCCCCCTCATATGTGTGGACCAAAGGAATAAAATGTCATTATAATAAAAAATAAAATGGATGGAAGTAAGTCACTGGGTACAGAAGTATTTATTAAATGCAAAGACATCGAGCAATGAGCCTGTCAATTTATTAGTAACTAATGAAGTGTGATAATCTTTCTTACGAAGACAAGAGTATGCTCTCCTGGCCCCTTTTCAGTAACTGAATATTAGTCAGTTTAAAAGTCAATGGATTTAAGACAGGTTTGGTAATGTCAATAACTGAGTATTCTGCCTTGTTCTAGTGCTGTCTAATTCACTGCAATTGTGCTGTGCTTCATTAGCTTCCCTTTTATTACACAAGAAGGTGAAATTTATCATGAGCACACATTAGATGGTGTGACTTCATCTTCCTGCAATAGGCAAAGTAACGATTAAAAAATACATCTGCAACCCTATGGCCAGTTGTAAGGATGCCACCAATGTTTGAAAGATAATGGTCTTGTGTGACACATTGTAATGATGGCTGAGGGGTGGTGTTTCAGTCATTTGTTCCCTATAGTAGAAATTGCATACAGGAACCAAATAAAGTGTCGTATGATTGGCATCTCTAAGTCTAACTGACTTCACTTCCCTTTTAAGAAAAAAAAAACCCACTAAGGTTTGATCTGGCCAAAGTGAATCCTATTAATGCAGCTTGGATTCTGTGTCCTTTAAGTAAAATTCAGAGGAAGTGAATTTGCCTCAAAGGAGAATGTGGCTATAAGACCAGAAAGAAGTTATTCTAACACCACTTCACTTCCCCTTTTAATTTGCTTTAGACAAAAAAAAAAAAAAAATAA
>NDXB01019559.1:607-33920 GCA_002631895.1 Agapornis roseicollis
GTTTTAAGGTTTGTCTTTTTTTTTTTTTTTTTCTTGTCTTTCAAGAAACAGCTTTCCATTTGTGTGTTTTGTAAACAAGTACTAAGTTGTTGATTGAGAGATTAGAGAAGCCATTTGAAGTAACATAATAGGATGGTAGATGAACCAGCAATTGCTCTGTAAGATTAGAGATTTTTACAAAGTATACACGACTTTCTTTTACATGGCCTTGTTCTGAATACTTCTCTGATTTTCTTCTTTTTTGCTAATTTGATAGCGTACATCTTCTAGATAAAATGCATTAATATTGGTAGGGGTTTGTTATTGCAGTGAAAACTTTTGCTTCTGTGGAAATCATAAAGGGTAATGCACATCTTACGCTGAGTCTGTAGCAAAAGGGCAAATACTCATTCTTTTATATTTTTGCTAACTATCAAAAGGACCAGCATGCAAGTCTAAGTCAGTTTGAAAACTGAAAACCCAGATTCATTTCGGTGTTGCCAGAAACATGTGATGGAGTCATGTGAGTCAAGCTAGAAATAGCATTCTGCTCATGCTTGTTTTGTGCAATACAGCAATTATTTCTATTTTCTTTTGTGGACTGAATAGCACTGAAATCTGTTTAAATAATCACAAATAAGGGCAGTCATGATGTAAAGATTTGGAAAAGTGAAATGTATTTTCACCTATTCTGGTTTCGTTTTGGTTTTCTACTGTAGATACAACCACCCTGAAAAACTTCTGGAAACCAGATGTGGACGCTGTGGCGAGTGGGCTAACTGTTTTACACTGTGTTGCAGAGCTGCAGGGTTCGAAGCTAGATACATCTGGGACTGTACAGGTATTGGTATTCTAGAACATTTTATTGTTAATAAAAGCCTATGCAAAATGAGGTTATGTATTTTATGGTTCTCAGATTATATTAAGCCATCAGGCAGCATATAGAGTTATGAGCTGCCATGCAACTAACAAAGACAATGTAAGTTTAATTTCCTGTCTTGCCTGATGAGATTGAAATACAGTTCTGCAAGAAAGGTTAGATGATTGACTGCAGAATAATACAATCTTTAGTTAAATTTAGGAGTCTGTGATCCCTAGAGAAAGTTCTGGTAACTTTAATTCTGAATGTAGATGAATAGAAAACATGTTATTTCACCTGTTTCTTCATTTAATAAATCAGGAAAAGTTAAAATATTCTACAGTATTAGAAGGGAGGACCTGCCCTTATAATTCACTGTTTATTTTTGGCCCTTGTTATATAGACCATGTGTGGACTGAAGTATATTCTTCAGCTCAGAAAAGATGGCTTCACTGTGATCCCTGTGAGAATGTCTGTGATAAGCCTCTTCTCTATGAAACTGGGTGGGGAAAGAAGCTTTCATACATATTTGCATTCTCCAAAGATGAGGTAGGAGTAATGATATCAGTAATAAAAAAGCTTGCCCTGAAGCAAAGGTGTGATGTATTCCATCTTAGTGTGATTTCCAGAGTTATCACAGAAAACTATACTTTGATTAGCTGTCCTCTTTAAATGAAGCAAGATACGTGAGAATTTCTGGTTGCTTTATTTTCTTCTTCAACTTGTGCTTGAGGTTGTTGATGTCACCTGGAGATACAGCTGTAAACATGAAGAAGTACTCTCTAGAAGGACAGCCCTCAGTGAAGCTACGCTACGTGAAACGATTAACGCACTGAATAGAATGGTATGTTACTTTTCTTAAATGCGTTTCTTTAAGTGAAACCTAATCCTCTCTTCAGAATGCAAAGTCCTTGAACAAAGAAATATGTTTGGTAACCTCAGAGGAATGTCTGCACTGTGGAATATAAAATGCTGATAACTATACAGACCTCAATTTACACTGAATACCTAAGAATCAGTCACAGTGGTGAACTTCTGTGAAATAAGATAAAGAATGGTATGTAAAGAGGATTATTGTATCTTTCATATAGTCAAATGTGTGTGTATATGTAAAATATACATTGTGTTTATTTTTTCTTGATGTCTTTAGAGTAGACTTGTGCATCAGCACATGTTGTGGGTAAACTACAACTGCTTTGTAACTATGTGGACTCCTTGAGGGCAGCTGAGCATTTTCTGCATCAGTAATGCTTTAACTTGAAAGCGATAGTATTTATAGTTATAAGAAACGTAGGCCTACTTTGTTTTCTATGACTTCTTAGAAGCTCTAGGAAGCAGGAGGAATGATTCGCGGGCTGCTTCCAAGACTTTCAAGAAGCATTGATTCCATCAGCAGACCTTTGGCTTAGAGCCTCATATACTGTCGTGGGGACATTAGGCATGAACACATGGAGTCATTTGTACTAGCATGTTATAGTCACAGAACTTGAGTGTGTACAGCACCTCTCTACTAAGCTTTTCCACTCCCTACTTAGGACAGCATGAACTTTTCTTGACTTGAAATATTAGAAAACCACAAAACCTTGGACCACCTGTGAAGTTCCACTTTTGTCCCACTTCCTTTCAGGGCTAATTCCTGTGTAAACTTCAGTTCTGGTGGTAGCATACAGTTGGTGGCTTAATAAACAGATTACGCCTTCTTTAAAGGCCTGCTGGCCTGAGGGTTACAGCCTAACAGTAAGGATGTAAAAAACTGAGCCTGCCTCATCTTTAAGGCCAGAGCTTGAAATTTTATCAGTAGTGAAGTATTAAAGTCACAGCAGAGTGGAGCTCTAAGAAGGCTGACCAAAGTAGCAAAACAAAAGGAGGTAGAGGATCAGAAAGTCAAGTTAAAAGAATGCATGCACTTTGTGCAGGGTTACAGAAATTTAATGCCATCCTCTTCAGGCATTCATTGTACCCTTGCTGGCTACAAAACTGATCTAAGGGCTTTTCTTCTGATCTGCTGGTGATGGAAACCAATCACCAGACTCTTCTCCACCAGGTGTCCATAGGGAAAGAACACTCGAAATATGGCACTAGTAAGCTGAAAAATAACTTTGACAATACAGGTGGAATCGGGAAAGTATATGCAAGTGAGTCATGGGCTGGCTTGCCTGACCTCCTTCTCACCTCAATGATATCACTGTGGGATCATGATCTGTTTTGCTTACAGGAGTTTGGAGAACGCCAGTAAAAAAGTACATTGCCATCTCCAACAGGTGGTGCTGCATGTTGGTCTATTGGCCTGTTTCTTACTCCCTTTCACTTGTTTTATAGGACTGTGCAGCTCCTGAGCTGACATGAGCACTTTTCAAACAGAGAACAGGCATTCTGGTCATGTTTTAAATGAAAGCTTTATTAAAACCTGTGTACAGGAAAGAAAGCTATACATGTGCTTCCAAGACACAGTTGTATTTTTCCTGTCTTCCTTTCTGTACACATGGGAAATCTCTGCCTTTTCTTCTTTCTGCTGCACACTTTCCCTATTGCTTTCCCATATTATTAGATCTGTCTTATGGTTTTATTAGAACACCTTTGTCAGTCTTTTTAATGGTATCTTATTCCAAGAAACAACTTACTTCCCCTTTCTACAAGCTGAATGTTACTCATATTCCCTTCTCACACACACTTCCTTTTGCACAGTAGCTGTTAAGAATGTTTGATTTAATTAATAAATTTAATCCCTGTAAGTAGCTGCTCTTACTCCTTTATTCTTTTGTCTGTTATAATTGGAATTGGGTTTCAGGGGCTTAGAGGCAGTTTGCCATGGGGTTAGCAAAAGAACAGTTCCCCCCACCCCTTATTGTTTGTCCTAGTCAAAGGGCCTTTCCTAAGATTCATACTGAGGTGACAATGCAGTGGGAATCAAGGGGCTTTTAAAAAGTTGCTGTCTGAGGATCTTCATGTTGTATTCAGCAGATTTTTCGGACGGGTGGGGGTAAGGCAACTCACCACTAGAGCTATCAGGACATCTTACAGCAGGTTTTCATTACTCTGCTGAGTTGCAAGTCTGTATTTCAGCTACTATGCTCTTTCCTTCACTGCAACCTATTTAGCAGATAACTGACACAGGCAAAAGCCTCCACTAACTTTCCCTTTTCCCATAATCTCCTAGAGACTGGCTTCACACTAGAAGCCATTTTTTCTGCATCAAAATATTTTTTGATGCAGAGCTTCAACACTGCATATTTTAAGATCAATTATTCTAAGTTACAAATGAAAGAAGCACAAGAAGCATGGTATGCAGTGTACATTATAATTTATAGTGCAATATTAGTGAAAATGGAATCTGAGAGATTATTATTGTGCTTTCCTGTATAGAGAGCAATGGCTGTGGCCATTATTTCTCTGCAAGTCTGTCTGTTTAGTTGACAGGCAGAGACCATGCAACAGTTCAAAGTGTATTGAAAAGAGGCAAAGAATAACTTAATGTATTCATTACACTATTTTACTTCTCAGAAATAGAATGTTTTATTTGGGTCAGGCATTCTTAAATGGGTGTGTGACCTCTGCATTACCAACCATCTGATGTTATTCTATAGTACCATACAAATATTCTTCATCAACTTTGTGTGGGCACTGTCCTATTCCAGTCCATTGTACGTTGCCTCTATAGAAAGGGAGGAGAGGACCCTGAACTTTCCACTGCTCTCATTGGCAGTTGGATGGTGGGGCAGGGAAACAAATAACTTTTATTTGCTCCAGCTACCATTTTTTTGGTAGTGATTGTGAATGGTTATAGCTGCAGCCAGGTCAGCTCTTAAAAGGAAAACTAGCAATTTGGGTTAAATTGCAGCCATTTCATGGTGATTGATGTGAGATGAACCAGTATTGCTTGTATACAGGTTTAAAATTCAATTTCCTCAAATTATCTGCTGCTTACCCAGCAGTGGGTCCAGTTAAACCATGGGTTATCAATCTCCTTGAAAGCACAGGATTCTTCAGAAAACATCAACAGTGTAACTTGCATGTGATGCAGAACTAATTTTAAAGCTGCAGTTCACAATTCCTCTTCCTTCCTATTCCCTTTGCCTGCCAAAGAAAGGTCTGGCCTGAGCATGTATATAGAGGGTAATACCTTAACAAAAAACAAAAGAAGGAAGTTTGAGCTATGGCAGTTGATAATGACATACTTGGAATCCATTTCAGCACGTGGATGCTTGGTGACAATGTCATTTGTAGGAAATGTAGTTACAGGTTTTCCCAGCACAGGCAGTGTTGATCTCTGTGGAGTCTGTTATGTCTTACATGCTGCTAGTATTTAATACGCAGGAGTCTACTGGGTTTGGGAAGATTACAAAAATTGGCATGCTTGTACACTTTACAGTTGAGGAACTTATTACTTTTTTCTGTCATGTGAAAGAGGCATGTTTTCTGAAGCACCCTTTTTGTGTTGAAGCACTGTTCTTTAACAACTGGTTTCTTCAGATACTGTTACAACAGCTTGCAGAGCAAGGGCAACCAAGTCTCAGACTACCATTGCTCACTAATTTTGGTGTGATGACCCTTGGCACTGGGTTCCCCTATATCAAAGCGGCTCAAAGAAAATTGTAGATTAGTATTGTTACCTTAAGGGCAATATCAAACTTCCATATCCACATTAGACTTCTTTAGAGCTGGAGTGAGATGTAGTACTGCATGTGGGCATCCAAAGTGCCCCTGCAAGTGTTAGATTCAGGAAGGCCTGGTATTCCATGAGGAATTGCTAGGGTCACTGCTTGTCATCCAGCAACACAGAGGTGCATTACCCCCTTGCTGTGTTGTAACTGGTATTTGGCAGCTGGAATTTGTTTGGAGCTGTTTCTCATGACTTCTCTGTATCTACTTTCCTGTATCCAGTTCCACATTGTTGCTTGCAAACCCTTCAAATGCCTCTTTTCTGATCCCTAATAGCAAAACTTTCTGGGGTCAGGACTGCTTTTGAGATTATTGGAATGCTTACTGGCCTGAAGTTTCAGATCCTAGTAGGCTGAGTGTGCATGCCTTGGGTGATCACTGAAGCAGGAAAACAATCAAAGATGGTGTGTAATCATTTATGTACTCAGTATTGAACCCACACAGAGTTAGAAAAACTACCCACAGTTGAAGAAAAATGCTTCATGTATTAGCTCTGTATATTTGATATGAAAATGATAGAGACAAAACCACAGCCTCTCAGCAAATTTTTAAGTTGTGTACCAAAAAATGCCCATAGTTTAATTCATGTGGCAAAGAAAGTGTGTTATGTAATCCTTTCTCTTTTTCCACTAGTTTACCTGGAAGTGTAGGTGATACCTTTTTCTCATGTTTCTGATACCTGCAAAAATATTAATGTTACAGGTTATGATGAAATCAGTCACTGTGAAATAACTGTTTCAGAGACCAACTGAATCATTTATTTGGGCTTAGCCATGAAACCAAGACTGTTGCAAATCAAATCATTTCACCTTGGAGAAGTTTGACTCCAAAATCATGCTTGCTTTCCCTTTCCCCTAAATAATATCAAGAGCAGCTATGGTAAAGAATGCATATGAATAGCTATGAAATATGCTGTGAAAGTGTTTTATCATCCAAGCAAATGTATTAAAAATATAGCACAAACCTTATTTTAAAAGAAAGCTATACTGTTAGTGTATGCAAGTTCACATGCAGTTATGGCTGATTTATATTAGCACATGTGGTATAAGATTGTTTCCAAGATTAGTATTTCTAACAGTCAGTCTTGACTTCAGATGTTAGTGTGTTTTTTCAATTCTTCTTTTCCCTGTTGGTGTCACTCTAGAGCAGAATTACCATTTTTCTGAATTTTTTACTTTGTTTCTTAAATGTATTTTCAGAGACAACAGTCTTTGTCTGAAAATAGAAGAAGAGAGCTCTTGGAAAGAACAATTGTGGAGCTTGTTGAATTCATTTCTCCTAAAACACCTAAACCCGGAGAATATGGTGGAAGAACATCAGGTTCAATGGCTTGGCGAGTAGCCAGAGGTGAAATTGGTCCAGAGGTATTTAACTTTTACATTGGTGACTATTCAGGGGTATCTAACTAGAGGTTCTAGGACTGTGGTCTGCAGAAGAATATTACTACATAATAGGCAGCCTACAGATTTAGTTCAGACAGTGAAACTTGCAAAAACATTGCAGTAGAGGTCTACAAGTCATTCTTGAGGATTGATGGTGGTCCATTGATTCTCAAGTTTCTACCTTCAGTTTTTTTGAAGTCGATTTGTAAGCTGTCATATACAAGCATCCTATATAATAGTCACAAATTACATTTGTTATTCATGTTTGTACAAGAAGTATACTCAACATAAATTTTCTATTCTTAACATGTTAATCTCTCAAATTTGCTATTTTTATGTTATTTTGTTAATAATTTACTTCTAAAAGTAATTGGAAATTTTAAAAACAAAATCTCTGCTCCCCTCTGAAAAAGATTCAGTTCTAATGTAGGAAACTGGTTTAAAACTTCTGTTTGCAGAAATACTTTTGTCCATGACCTCTCTTAAAAATGACTTATTTTTCAGTTGGCAGCAAAAGTGAATTGGGAAGCCAAGGCATGCTGTTTAAAAGTAACATATTCTTACTGAAATGTATTGGGGAATGATGGTGCTTGTATTTTTTAATTTTTCAGAAAAGAAAAGAAGTAATTTTTATTCCTTCTGAAAAAGAGAAGACATCTAAACTCTTCCATCTCATCTACAATATAGTAGAAAATAGTTATACACGGGTTTCCAATAATAATGAAAAAATAAGTGGCTGGGAAGCAGGTGTTTGGAAGGCAGAGTCTATCTGGAGAAAGGTTGAAACAGACTGGAAAATGGTAAGGATAACAATTATGAAAAGTGTAAAATCTACCATAAAAGAATGATAACTCCAGTAAAATAGAAAACCCTTGTTGGTGTTTGGAATCAAAACCTCTCTTGGTGCCCATAGAATTCAGCTGATGTTAGTAAATGGTTAAGCTTCAGTTAAGATTGCTGGATCTTACCTGATATAAATAAATTGAAATGAAGCTAGCTAGTCTTTCAGAAAGGACAATCAAATTCCCTGCAAATAGGTAAAATCCTTGCTAAAGCACCAAATTTAAAGAAATGGCTTCCTTCTATGCCTTAGGGCAAATACATAAATACTGTTTTCTTGAAAAGCAGTACTTCCCTCTAAAAAAGATTTTTTGTTGTTGTTTTGGAGAACAGCTTTATAGGGTATCATATCTCTTCAATACACAGCTGAAGGAAGAAATTGTCGTACCTAAATATTACAGTTTCATCCGCAAGGCAAAGTCCTGTCTGATACCCTGATTATCATATACCCTGCCCAGACTCCTTCCAATCTGACAGGACATTGAGCAGCTAAATAGTCATATGCTCTAAATCCAAGAAGAGAACTGATGCCTTTAAGATGAGGAAGGGTCATCTACTCAGCAAACAACTTTTCCTGCAACAGCCATCAACTGTGGAACTGAGTGCTCTTGTCAAGAGCTATAGCATGTTATTGGTTTGGTCCCCTGTCATTTTACTAGTCTGAAAGGTCTCTGGCCAAACATTCTTCTAGTTTAGGCAGTGGTTTGCTTCCCATTGATAAAAGTTGAAGTTGAGTATGTAATTCTCTTCTGAGATTTACTGTGCTGGATTCTACATATAACTACCCTGCAAAATGCAATGGGGGAATAGCTTGGATAGGTTATCTTACATTAAAGGGAAGGAGTAAGGAAGAAGACTAGAGACTAATACAAAAGATATTACAATAAAGTAGGCTAATAGAAAAAGAGAAATAGGAAAAACTCAGAATGAGGGACAACTGTTCTCTGTTTCACTAGGATCTGCTGAAAATCTGGTAGCATATCATCGAGACTCAGTTATCAGTTATGCTCATTTTTACAAGCAGAAGTGTTTGCAGTAAGCCAGTTATGGTCTGCTCTTCCGCTCAGCTCTACAAATAAGATAAAACAGGGAGGGTCCAATGCATAAGTCCAGGCAAACCAACTTTGCTCATGTATTGTATTTGCCTTACACCTCAATCATTCTAGATGAAGAATGAGAGGGTGGCCTTGAGAAATTAGGAGCTACAGATCCAGGTATATCTCAGGCTCCTAGATAAGGCATGTTACTTCAACAAGAAGATTGTCCTGCCTAATGTCTGTGTATGAATCTAAAATGACTTTTTGTTGGGGTTTGTTTGTATTATGAATGACAGCAAAGGGAAAGGTTGTTTGGGGATTATCTGTTTTGTAACATCTCTAGTAAATGTGGAAGGTACCAACTTGGAATTTGATTTATCAGCTGTTCAAGAAACCAGCCAATATTATCATTGTGTTTTGTTTATAATTTAGTATGTGGTGAATGGAAAGAAATTTAAATCTAAAATCCACTGCAAATGTGACTGTAGGTATTAGCTCAGGAGTAAGACAAAAAAACTATCCATTATGTATTCTGTCTTTGCAATGTTGTTAATAAATATGATTCAGATAGATGATCATCTTGGACAATCTGATGGTAGCCATCTCCATTGTATTTGTGTATTTTCTTGTGATTTGGTGTCACTTGACTTTATTACACAACTGAAACAGATATAAACCACAAATTTTATCAGATTACCCAGAGTGAATTTGGTGTCCAGGGCTCAAACAAGCAGACCACACTAGATGATAATGAGAATGTAAGAACCTGTAGATCTGAAACACATGGGTTTCTAAAAGCTTGTTTCCATAGGAACTGTTCCAGTAGAAGAGAATTTTTCTTCCCCTGAATTCAGACTTTTTTTCAAATAATACTGGAAAAAGAGTAGCCAGGTGTGAAAGTTAGAGGGCATCAAAAAGATACAATAGGAAACTTTTAACTTCTGTTTCTTTGATCAAATGGGTTGATACTATAATGGAAGATGAGACAAGCTAGTGTTTCAGTTTTTATACCTAAAAGCCTATATTTAGTGCATCTCAACCAAGTAGTAATTAATTGAGTGTTTTAGCTTCCCTACTCAAATACGGCGGTTCAGTAGAAGCTGATCAAGAGATTCTCATGCTAGAATTAGTAAAATACTTAAATTTTGCTTGGACATCAGCACTTTCATGAGCATTAACATATATTCACATGAAAGCAAGTTAAATTGTTGTGTTTTCTCTTTGAAGGTGATGTTCAGTGTAATACCCTCACACTTCTGTGGTTTTGCAGCTTTCTGTAACATGAGAAATATTGTTTTAATGCATGGTGCATAGTAACACTAGAATCCTGTTTTATAGTGTGTCAGTGGCATTTCTATATAAAGCTGGGATATTTAGTAGAACACACTACTGTGTTTTATTATTAGTTTATTCAGGGATGTTCTTCCCAGATTAAAGACCTAAGTCCATTCAGGATAACATTAATCAGAAGCCTGGGCATGACAGAACTTTGAGTTTTATTAATTAAGGATTCTGAAAGGATCCTGTCAATTTCGACTCCTTAATCTGTGATGTCTGTTGTCTTGGTTTACTGATAGTAGTTGCTAGACTTATAAGGACTGTCAGATGTTTATTACAAAATTCTCATGAAGGGTTCATTATAACTTTAATGAATGTTAGCATGTGAACTTGACTGTTCAGCCTGGTGAATCTTAGAATGGCATTGGGACTACCTTAAGTTATGCATATCACTAAAAGTTCACATAATGTTAATATAAGATATATATAGCTAGTGTGTATGATTTGCTTTAAGCAAGGCTTCTCAAGTCTCAGGAGAAGTGGTGTGCAGCAAGCAGCCTCATCTGAAGAATCTAAAATATTGATTGCAGGTTTTTTCATCAGTAATACTGATGAACCAAAATGAACAAAGAAAGTGTGTGGGCTTATGCGTTTGTATAAAAACCAGAAGTCTGCTGTTGGTCATTTTGTTAGCCTGTGTTTGTTGTTATTTTTTAATAATAAGCTCAGGTATTTTTGTGGCTTAAACTTTACCAAACATGTTGAAATAGGTTAATGTTTCCTAGTGAAGGACTGTGAGCATGCACAATTACCTAACTGCGGAGTAGACTTAAGGATTCAGAATGAGATTATGCACAGAATTGTGCTATGTACAATTTTAAAGGCTCAGAGGCTTGATAAAGAATGAAAGTGTGTTATCTTAAGATTTTATGTCCTTATTACAATGCCTAATTAGATGTGTGTTGGTCATCTTAACTTTTGATATGCTATGTCTTCTTTCCGTTTAGGTTTATTTAGCCCGAAAAGAGGGGTCATCCTCTGCTTCCATCAGCTGGAAGTTTGAGTGCAAGTCAGTCAATCTAAAAATAGATAACATTTCAGTGAGGACAAGCAGTCAGACATTTCAGAGTGGAAGAATAAAGTGGACGCTTTGCTCTCCAACAGCGGAAATTGAACTGATAGGAGGTAAGTGTGGAATTTAAATAACGAATTAGATCATTCAGCAAAGGTATTTAAATGGAGAGAGCACTGCGCAAATTTAAAAATGAAATGTGAATGCATTTTGATTTTCCCAACTTCTTGGGAAGGTCAAGAAAATACAGTGTATTTGATGAAACCTAGTACAAACCCCATTTTATTGATATACACAGCTCTATCTGCAAAAGGGCATGGTTAGCAAGAACATAGTGGATACAAGATACTTGTGTGTTTTACTAGAAAGGATAGATGCTTATATATGTGAGGCACCTTCAGTCTTAGCTGAGTCCTCTGAGCATAAGCACTAGACAAATAATAACAGAAAATTTACAGTTATATTTTTTCCTGCCATTGATTGGCAGATGAATTTGAGTGGTTCCAACTGAGATCCTTAGTCTTTCATTACAACTTATCCTTTTTAACATGTATACTAGCATTTTATGCTGTCTGGAGCAGTGTCTGACTGAATTACTTATCTCTTCCTCCAATAGATAAAAATCTTTGCTCCTACTCAAATTTTTCTGGTACAACGGAAGTTATATTGGAAGCAGTTCTAGATGGAGGGAATGGTGAAGCTGCATGGCAACACACACAGCTATTTAGAGAGAGCTTAACGGGAAGTGGAGAAAATTGCTTAGAGGTGATTATAAAGCTCAGTGACCTCTGAGAACCTGAAACGAAGAAATGTCCTTTGAATTCCTTGAAGTCCTTATACCATGGATACAGCATACGAAGATTTGGTCGTCAGTTCTTCATCCTGCTGGCAGATATTTTCTGATTCACTTTCACTGCTCCCATTTTACCAACTTGAAACTGCACTTGAAACTTCCATTTAACCAACCTGAAGAGGTAAACATCACAATGAAAACCTCTTTGCTTTAAAACCAAACACCACCAGAATTAAGGGATTGAACTATTAAATACCTTTCCTTAAACTTTATACTGAAAAGGAAACATGTTTTTAGGAAGCAAAACATGGTCACAGAGCAGTTGTAATTTATTTTAATTTGGAGACTTACTTGGGATTGGCTTGCTGGGGTATTTTTTAGTTTGAGGGGGTTGGTTTTTCTTTTTAATATATAATCTCCTTGGAAAAACAATTTAGTTCTATTTTCCAGTTACAGCGAATGCTTGTGATGATTTTAAACTATTTTAAAGAATAATAGAATACTTAGACATTTTAAAAGAAAAAAATTTGTGTAATAGCCATAGGGGCTGAAATAAAGGTAAATTTGGAAGCAATCTTGAAATTGTCTTACATACCTTATATACCTTTAATACTTATATAAGTATTAAAGTTGCATTTAATACCTAGAAATATTTGGAACTATAGTGATATGCTAGGAAAATAAGCTAATTTTGACAGAAGTGTTTATTATATACCTAAAAATGTCATGGTCTGTGATATGAAATTGAGACTAAAACCATAAGAATTTCTTTCTATGAAAAATAGGTTATTCATTATAAATACTTTTTAATGATAGAAATTCAGATCTGCCTACTTTTTAAATTTTTTTATTAAGCATGTAGGTTGAAATCACTTTTCAAGCTATTGTCTTGAGTTACTTTGAATATTCTTCCCAGATTTGATGTAACATTCTATGCAATTTTTCTGTTTGTTACTGCAGTGTTTAAATTTCTTTTCATTGAGTCTAATAAAAACTGCCAGTCAGATGTCAAATGTAGCAGTGCTGTGAATTAAGTATGGAATGAATGTTCAGATTAGGTAATCTTTATCAGAGAATTTGAGGAAAATTCAAACTATAGTTTTATTTTAGAATAAGTGAAAATTAGATTACATTCTCAAAAAGTGTGTTTATAGCTTTTTATTCCTCTTTCTGACCCTTCCCAGCCTCTGTATTGACTTGAAATAATTGTTAGAATAGCTAGGGTCAGACAGGATCTTAAGATCACCCAGTTCTACCCCCCTCTGCCATGGGCTGGAACACATCATGCTAGACCATGTTGTCCAAGACTGTATCCAATCTGGCCTTGAACACTGCAAGGGATAGAGCATTCACCACTTTTCTCAACAACCTGTTCCAGTGCCTCATCGCCCTCACAGTGAAGAACTTCTTCTTTATATCTAACTGGAACTTTTTAAGTTCAAACCCATCACCCCTTGTCCTGTTGCTGCAGTCCCTGATGAAGAGTCCCTGTCCAGCAGCAGCTTATGGTAGTTTGGGAATGACAGAATGATGTATGATGGATTATATAGTTTGCTTCAGAATGTAAATTGGCAGTTTAGAAGGGGGATTAAAGAGATGGTCTCATTCTCTTAATGCGGGACAGTGACAGGGAACTGTTACAGAAGAGCATTCATCAGCACTTCACTAATGAAAAAGGAATTTGTCAGTCTCCATTCAAAACTCCTCCTGTATGCTAGTTCTGAGATTCTGAGTTGGAACCCAACAGGAAAGTGTTTCAGATTAATATGTATGCTATGTTGGAATTAAAAAGGAAAAAAAAAAAAGACTTGGTGACACTAATCAGCAAAAAATATTCCTTCCTCTTAATTTGATATCTGAAAAAGACACTGCTGTAAGACAGAAATAATCTCTTGCATTGTATTACTTAAAACAGAGGACCTTGAGGAATTGCTGAACAATTTAACTGCATTTGATAATTTGAAAGCAGAAGGCAGAATAGTAGTAAGATAAAAGTAATTTTCTCACAATTTTTGTCAGAATCTCTGGGGGTAGAGTAGTAGCTGCAGAGAACTTAACTCCACTCAAACAGTAGAGTAGTTGAAGTCCATTATTAAATGTTTGAATGAAATAAAAAGATTCAAATCTAATTACTCAAGAAGTACTTCTATATTTTTAGCATGACATGCAGTGAGCAGAAGTATGTACTGTAGGAAAGAATTAATGAATAAAAACCTCAGATTGAATAGAGCTAATCTGAAAAAGTTAAATGGAACTCCTTCAGGTGTCTTTTGGAGTACTCTGTAAACAATGAATGTTTTGAATCTCTTCATGCATAGGCTGGTTTAAAGACACTAATTTTCCCTGTTGATCTCTATTTAAGTGCAGCTCTGTATTTTTTCATTCTTTTCTGAAGCCAGAGGTAATTCCTCATCAATAGTTGCTTAATAATAACTTAGAGTATCCTTAATTTGGAATATAATATGGCAGAAAGATCTGCACTGCAACATGCTGAGAAAATATGGATATTAAGTGATGCTGGCAATGGTCTGATACTGATCGAGTTGTAGGAGTTACTGATCAGGGCATAGTGGTTACTGCTCCCTAGAAATGTATGGCTTAATGTCAGCATACAGAAAACCAGCAGTGTTTTCTAGAATTCAGTTTAATGCATTTTGAAGAATTGCTGGCAGTCCAATGGGGCATGGTTGCTTCCCAGAGCTGCACTGAGGTGTAACAGTGAAATCTTTCCAATCGAATTTTACATAAATACTGTATGTCCAAGTAATGCTGGCAAACTAATTTTGGAATGCATGGTTTCCAGCAGAACTATGTGGGAGCCTGTGCAGAGAATTCTTCCTTTCAAACCAGTATTTGTTGTGCTGCACTGTTAACTCTACAGCTGTTCATTCCTTCATATCCTGTTTTGACTCCACTGTACACAGGATTGCAACCACAAGGGGCTACCCATGGAGTTCTAGTAGTAATTTCCTACAACCCAGGAAGTTGCTGGGAAAATGTATCTTTAAAACATACGGAGGAAGCCCCATGTTAGCAGTGTACAAGCAAGTATACAGGAACCAAGCAAACTTTTGCATAAATTATGTACTTGCACTTTGAAGTAGGTAATGCAAATTACCTCATCTCATCCTATGCATCTCAACTCATCAGTTGCCCACGAAGGATTTTTCCACATGTAGTGGCTTAGGCATGAGATATAATCCCTATTATGTGTAGCATCGGGAAATGTAGAACACTAAAAATGAAGTAAGTTTGTCTCCGTAGCACAGTGGAATGAAAACATATGGCAGGCAGCACAGATGGCTGCCAGAAGCTGGGAACACCCATTCGCATAGTTCTTGCAGTTCAAAACAAACAAACAAGAAAAAGCCAAAACAAAGGAACTCTAAGGAGGATAGAGATTGTCTCAGGCAAATAGCAGGATATCTGTCCTCTTCTCCATGCCCACAGTCACTGTCTCTTCACCTTTGGTTACTTAAGCTAGAAAGGGAAGTATGCCGCCAGTTAAGAATTTGGTGTACTCTTAGTATTTGTCAAAACTTAACATTTGTTAAGCACAGACATTATATAAAATACATTTCTAATTTCCACTATAGGTTCAAATCTCTGGTTCTGAACTAAATTTAAGGTTTTGGCAGTGTTCTGTAAACAATTCAGCAACTTAAAAAATGTGTCTATGTTGAAAAGACTTCTGTATCTTTGCTTCATATCATATGTAGGGAGGAGAAGCAAATACAGACCCATGACTTCTTCCAACACGGTGGAATAGACGTAGGTCCCATCTATACTTTGAATATGTTTTAGAAGTTACTCAGCCTCACTGGCAGTAGTTCAGCTTTATTGTGTGCTAGCTTTTAAGGTTCCTATATAGGGTACTATTGGTGCTAGCAGTGCTTTATGCCTTTTAGTTTATGTCCTCTAAGCAGTAATAGGTGATACTGTACTTACTGATTGTTGGTCACATAGTGTTGTCAGCATGGGTAGAATGAAAGAGTCATGGCACTAACATCTGTGATAGTCTTTAGTAGGTTGATACAGTTTCTTCTTCCTTGAAATAATTAATTAGTTTCACAAGCAGATTTTTGAGACCTTCCATCCTACAATGCAGCACTTAGAACTCGCCAAGTAAGAAGCCAAGGTCAAACAGCCTCAAGTATCTATATTTAAGTGTACAGATACTGTGAAATGTGTAAGGGTCTAAATGTGACTGTCTGCCTCTCTGACTAAGAGAGCAGGGTTTTTTCCTTTGTTTAGACTTTATGTTTGTTACTGGACTTTTCATTTTATGGTAAGCTTTGTAATTAGACTATTAGCTTTATTTATGATTAGCCTGCTTCAGTTTCTGCAGCTCCATCTTTTTCTACACATTTCCATGTGATTTAAAATACATTTCAAATTGCTTTTAGTTTATACAGAGGATTGCAACTATATTCTAAATATACTATGACAAAAATGAAGTTAGTTTCTTTACTTTTATTTAGTAAGGAAACTAAAGGGATAGATTAAAAATATTCAAACTCAGCAAGAAAAGGCAATAGTAATTAAAACAGATGACACCCAGAAACCAACAAACCCCACCAGTATTTAATAAAACTTAATGGGTAAAGAAAATGTAATGGTCTACATAAGCTAGTGCTGGCAAAAGTAACTTCCATGATTGACCCCATTTTTGAGATGTTTTTCCATGTGTTCATTTATATTTAAATCACTGAAAAATTTCATTAGAAGAAAAATGCTCAGACTAGCGAGCAGCTTTTATTGCAAAGCAGTCTAAAATCTCAGGAATACCCTTTTTTAAACATCCTTTATTTTTACTAGTCTAAGCTGTAGAAATACCTTTAAAATTAAGAACAGCTTCTACTGCTTGACACAAGTTCATTCCTTTCTTTCTTCCGGTGAATAACCCGAGTCTTTGATTTTGGAAAAAGTGTGTTTAGTGACATGCTGTAAGCAAGAGTTTTAAGAGCGCACTATCTATAATGCTTATGAGATTTGATTGTGGCATTGAGCACCTATGGAGACTTGAAGGACTGAGTTTTACATACTGGCTAGCTATAGTTTTCTGTTAGAGATCTTATAAATGGGGGAAAAGATTATTTCACTATGCATTTTGGTTGTAACATATCCATGTATGTTCTGTTAATTTGATCCTTTCATTACATAGTGCTATGTGTTATTTCATATCCTTGGAACTTTGGTCATATAATGTGTGTGTCCCATGTCCCCTTCAAAAATGCCATCAGCTATCACCTTACTTCTATCATAATCAGGAGGCAATGCTGGATTTATTTTAGATAAGCACTTCAAATAACAATATACAGAATCCCTTGTGAAACAGTCATCGGGAAACCAGCTAATGTAAGAAAGTGAAGACATCCAAGACTGATGTTTAAGCAAACTGTTAGTAAAGTAGGTGGAACAGTTGATCACAACCTCTTGGAGCAGATGGAAAGAACAACAAAATACAGAGTGGAAAAAGAGACTTGCTTCTTCCTTCTGCATTACCACTGTGGTGAGAAGGATAGAAGGTAGTGTAATATATGTGTGTCTATGCTTGCATTATATCAAAAAGTAAATTAGTTAAACTGCAGCAGTTTTTGGTTTTAGCCAAAACATTAGGGAGATGTATGGTATATTAAAACCAAAGTTCACCACTGGCAAAAAGATGTAAAACTTTATTGGCCAAAAGGGAAGTGCCTGTTTGTGGACTGCATTAAGAATTTTGGGGCTGGTCTGGTTTGGTTTAGTAAGAAGAGTGCCCCTGATGATTGGTTTGGGTGTTTTCCTTTGTTGGGTTTCTGCCTAAGGATACTTGCTGATTTCCATAATGTTAGCAATGGTGGTTTCAAAGAAAATAGGGAAAAAAGAAAAACATTTGAAAGAACAGATTGGAATTCAAAACCAAGCAACAACTGTCCCCCCGTCGTTGTCCCCCCCAAACAAACCCCAGAATTCCACATAGAAGGTAGCAGAACAGACAGGTTGTGTTAGACACTGCATTTTAATTTTAACCGTTGAGCATAAATAAAGTAAGGTCAGGTTAATGCTGATGAATGTGAAATTTGCATCATTTGGGGGTTTATTTAGCAAATTAGGCTAATTGGATTGTGTTTTATAAATCAAATCTGTTTTGAAAGGAAGTATTATCATCATGGAGCCTTACAAAGGCAAACAGTGCCTTCAGCAAGTTCTTGCTAAAGTGTCAGGTCAGAACAATATATGAACTGCCTTTATCTTAGCAATCAGTCATCTCAGCCCCTGACATTATTGTTAGTGGTATCAGTTATTTCCCTACTTCAGAGTCAGTTTCTGATGAGGTTTTTTTCAATATAAATCCGTTTGTTTTTTTTAACCAGGATGAAAACCCAGGGTTTACATTCAGTGCAATGGACACTGCAATTTTTCTTGACTAGCATTGTAACTAACTATATTTTGCAACTTTGTTTTATAGTTTTCTTCAGATTTTCAAGGCTCACCGGTAATTGATACCTGTGCACTAGTTTATTGCTAACAAACAATTAATGTATGACAGAAAGATATGAAGAAATGGGCATTCATCCAGTCCCAATATATAAATAACCTCCCAAAGAAACAGGAAGATTTACATGCATTTCCAACCCACAGAAATTAAATCCATGATAGGAAACAGACATTAAAGAGAAACCAGCACTTGCCAGAGCACTGGAAAGTACTTTTTTATACTTTTTATTGCATTTATACATACAGGAGTGATTACTGGTTATGGGAGGAAATTCGGCCCTTTGCAAATACTCAGTGATAAATACATCTGTGAACAGAACATGGAGGCAGCATGTGTGCTAATGAAAGACTGGAAAAAGAGAAAAGGAAATAATATCATTAATTTTTAAAGAACTGGAGATTTCCTGGCATGGGATAACAAATTCAGTGGGAGCCAACTAGAACTTATATATTCCAAGAATTGAATATTAAATCTGTAACTGGGGAATATTTTATTGAAGAAGTTGTATGGAAGAGGCATTCCAGTCATGTAGTGTTACCTGCTAGTCAAGCAGGAATCACCACTAGCAGTATTGATCAGTGGATTTTGTATTTAATACATACTAGACTGAGAAAACCAGCACTATAACATTGGATTAGTTACATTAGCAGTTAAATGAATGTATTTGACAGTGCAGCATAATCAGATGCTTTGGCCATCTTTTGGAAGATTCCCTTAATTATCATGTGATATCTATTACCTTTGGGGGAACCCTTCCTGTTGTCTTGATTGTGAAAAGCCCTTCAAGATTTTCCTTCTAAACTAGTGGTTTCAAGTAAGACACAGGTAAGTGATGGAGACTTTCACACTATCCCCAGAGTCTGTCTTTTTCTTGCTCCCCCTTCATATCACAGGCTGATACCCTGGCCTCATACAACCTCCATGCATCCCCCAGCTCATAATGGCTGCTCTTCTTTCTTCTTTGATGGGCAGTGGGAGAAAGCAAGCTGTGAGGATGACAATAGCAAGGTCTGCTGAGTGAGTTCCTGGAATACATTGAAGGCCAGGCTGGATGTTGTTCTGGCAACCTGATGCAGCTGAAGATGTCCCCAGTCATTGCAGGAGGGGCAGACTAGATGTCCTTTGAAGGTCCTTTCCAACCCAAACCATTCTATGATTCCATAGTATGGTCTCCTGAAACTGCCATAGCCTTTATTGTTGACAGATTTTATTCACCACCTTTTATGATTTTATTTCCTACCTGTTTTTTGTCCCACTCACACTCATGGTATATTCACAGGACAGCTGAATCCTCAGACTGTTGTCACTCTATTGTGTCCCTCAGTAATTGTCCCTCACTGGTATTCTCCTCTGTTCCCAGCAGGAGGTGGTGTAAGTGGCCCACAGAGCAGGGGAAAGTAAAGCAGCAGTTGCTCTAAGGAACGAACATTAGGACCAGCATTAGAATCTAATATTATTGCATGTTTATGCATATAGTTCAAGAGGGCAATGAGGCTCCTGACCAAATTAAAACAGCAGATGTTGCTTCTTGGGAAAATTGTTCCTCACACCTTGTGAAAGCATTACAGAAGAATTTAAGAAATGGCACTGGAAGCACAAAGAACTGAGTGAGAGATTATACATTAACTTTGCATGTTATTCCACAAGTGCCTGTTGAAAGGATATGAATGCTGTTAAACTGTCAGTATAACTCCAGAGGATGAGCCCAAAAACATACTAAATTGAGAATAATATTTTTATGTCATGTCTTTTTGGAGGATAGACTGTGTTTTTTAATAATCTGCAAAGACCTGTAGGAGTAAAACGTAAAGAACAGCATCCAAACCATTAACATGCTAATTCATTTAGAGGGAATCTAAAAAGTAGTTTCACCTATTTGCTTCTTCATGCTACTGTGTTACAGAACCTGTTAAGCAAGCCATGTCCTTGGCACAGCTAACACCCTGGAGGGAGCACCATCGTTATGGATTATGGGATATCCTGTCATGAACAGCATGGGAGTAGCGCAGATCAAGGGCAGGAAGACAGGCACTGCAATCCTCATTCTGAAATGCAGTATTTGATAAATGATCATAAATGAGCAGGAAAGATTTAAACATTAAACAGAAGCTGGAGGAGGCAGTGTGAGAGTGCTTACATTCCATGTGTGTGCTCTGTGGGACTATGTGTATTGTACTGAATGTCTTGGGGATGCTGCGTGCTGTGCCACGCTATGGAGGTGTTTGTGGCTAAAAGCAGTCATGCTGGTTTGGTGAAGCAGCTTGGAACTGGAGCATGTGCCTTGAGTTGTGTTTGAGTACTGTAACTGTGCTCTGTCTTTACAGTAATCTGAGAGTTGGTACAGCTCCTGCTTTGCTGTACTTTAACAAAAACTATCAGAAAAAAAGGTTTGTTTCCTCTGAGTTCTCTTCAGTTCTGCACAGCAACTCAAAATTAGTAGCTTCCAGTATTTGGGAGAATGGATGTTCTGATTAGAAAGCTGAGGAAAACTTTATGGTTTATTTTGTGAATTAAATGTCACAAAGAGCAATACATCTGTAATTGGTCTCTTAAGCTTTAGTGTGACTTCAAGTAATTTCATTGTTATCAGTCATTATGCTAGTGCACTCTTTCATCATCATTGCTCGTGTCCTGGAGAACTGCATCCAGAGAGAAATGGCAGAAAATAATAAGCAACTGAAACAAAGAAAACAAAAAGAAAACAAACAAACAAAACCCCTAAAAACCAAAACTAAACAAACAAAAAAAAAAAACCAACCCAAACCTGAAAGTCCCCAACCACACATTAGGAAACCTGAGGAATCCACTTGCATGCTTTTAGAGCTAAGAGGTGCCTTCGCAATAAACTAAGGGCAAGATACAAAGTGAAAAAGGAGCTTCCATGCTTCCCTATCACATGTCACGAGAGAAATGAGCTTAGCAGGAAAATGTCATGTTTTAGTTGAGCATCCAGTATGTCTCAAAAGGCACAGGGAATACGGAAGAACCTGAAAGAATCTCTGCCTCTGGGTGAAGAGCTACCATTGGAACCCATTACAAGAGAAATAAGATTCTGATACTTAGTGTCAAAAAGTTTAAAAACAAATACTGTTGATACATAAATTGCATTTTCTAACTTTTGAAGAGACCAAAAAGTACAGAAAGTGTTGAACAGGGACAGAAACTGATACTGTGTTGCAAAGCTCTGGATAAGGTGTGTTGCCTTTCCATGGGAACCTGGCGAATTCATTGCACTTGCTACCTGGAAATGAAAGAATGTGAACAGCAGTAAGGGCCAAGGTGAAAGAAACCAAACTGCTTCCAGATAAACTGAAAAAGCTGCTCTTCAAAGGCTTCCTTCCTTTTCTTCCCATAGAAGAGCATATGTGGAATAAAAAACAACTAACTAAGAAAGGTGAGTTGTTATTATAACAATACTATAGCAGAATGGTAACAACTTTGGTGTGAGACACAGTATTCTCTCCAGTTGTTATATACAAGCACATTGTATCACTAAGCTGTTATTTGCAAAGATAGCTTTGAAAGAATGTGGGGTATGATTGTTGTATAATAGTTAATGGATCTCTTGAAAAAATAAATATGGTGGCTTTTTTCATGCTTAGGTCTGGCAGTAATGTAAAACTTACAGAACCTTTTCTTAAGGTTCTTTGCTTTATAGTCTGCAAGAAATTCAGGGATATTCTGAAAGAACTGCATCAATGAAGAACACTTCACTGTACTACAAGTTAAATGCAGAGTAGATTTCAAAAAGAAATTTCTAGAATGGGGACACTATTTCCATATGATTTGGGTTAAAACCCCCACAGGTATAAATGTCTGAAACCAGGTTACTTTTAACACATCATGTAGATGAAAAGCTTTCTTCTAGAACATCAGAATTGATTCACTGAATGTTAAAGCACATACGTTCAGAGTCACTCAGGAGATTGTTTTTCTTCCTCACAGATGACAGGCAGGAATCCTGAATCTAAGAAGGAAATTATGTGATCCAGCTCAGAAAAGATGTTCTTGGAAGCCTTGCTTGACTGAACATAACCTAGTCTGAGATTCACAAATTCTAATACACATGTGCCATAGCAAAGCACTACCTGAATAACTCCTGAGTAGTCAAACACAATGTCCTGGCTGATACTGAAACCTGTTGCTAACTCCAACTTCTGCTGGCTCTACCAATGGTGGCTACAGTTATTGCGAGCAAGGTACATATAAGAACCACTGATCTGGATGCTTTTACTTCAACTAAAGACTGAGGTAATGTGTTGTTACTTTTCTTTATCAAAAACAGGAGAGGATCAAGTAGAGTGAAGACTCCATAGAGTTAAATGGGAGCAATATAAAGAAGGCAGTAGAAAGTGAGGGTAAGCATTGTTATGTGGATAAAAATAGAACAGGAGACCACAACCTAAATATAATACCATATTTAATTTGTTGCATTTGATACTTTATTTACCCATTCTCCCGATAAACATAGCAAGAATACAATGCAAGGCAGAAACACCACTATTGAAAAAATAATGGAGGACAGCTGTGTGATATCTAGGAAAGAAACATTCAAGACCCAGAAATACCAATATGTTAAAGTGCATGAGGCAAGTAGCAGTGACCATTTTTAAACACCTCTTGTCTAATCATCCAAGCTGTTGAATTACACAACTACTGAGATAAATAGGAACTGCTGCTGCTGAGCTCTGTTACAGTTTAAGCCACCTGAGAAATTGCTGGATAGCTGATCTGAAAAAAGTTATTGTTAAGGAGCTGTAAGTTCAAATAACGCTTACATATAAGACTAAGTGGGTGACTAAGTCTTGTATACATTTTACCAGTTCAGCTGTACAACCCTCTTTATTTTATTTGGGTTTTTAGTTCAAACATACACCTGATTTTTGTAATTACTATCTCAAAGACTTCTGAAAAAAATCTATTCCCCAAAGCCCAAGGATTGTCTAGTGACAGGTAGTCTGGAACAATGCACTTCAGCAAATCGGATTTTTAGTAAACAGGTTACTGGGAAGATAAGCAGCTTAAGTCAGCTAGAAAAGAATATTCACAATAGAACATCATTGCATAAACTTCCTTTTCTAAACTGCCTTGTAATTGCCAGAAGCACACAGTAAGCACATTTCCTGTGCTTTGGGCTATAAAACAGTAATTCAAATTTTAGGGCATGTAGCACCAATTCAAAATCATCATAGTCTAGTGATTCAAAGCACTGAGCCAGTATATACTCAAACTGTCAATGCAAACTTGCTCAGAAGGGGTGTTTGTTAATTTGTTTGATAGGTAACTTCAAACTGTCTGACTGTGGTTCTGTTATTCTGTGTCTGACTGGACCCTTCATAGGTAGACCAGACTTCTTTTTGGTAGTTCCTTCTTTTTGTCTTCCCCACTTTTTGTGTTCAGATGTATAGTATACTGCTGTCCTCATGTGTGCCTACCCCCAGTCCTATTTCAGTTGGACATTCACAAGATATTCTATTCAACTCTTTTTGTTGATCTTTGCCTCAGATCTTCAGTTATCCGAATATTCCAAAACTTGTGGTTTCCTCTTCTTTTTCCCTTTGACCTCAGTATAAGCTATGTGGGTGCACTGGACACATCTTAATTACATGCTCTACCTCAGCAGCTATAAGTGGAGGCTGTAACCATCTGCCTGTCTTGGCTCTTTTCTGAGACTTTCCTCTTCCTGCATTACCACAAGAGCCACACAGCTCAGTTTTGAGAAAGGAAATGTGAATGCACATCCTGATCCAGTTCTCATTGATTCTAGTCAAAACTGGTGGTAAAATGAAGATATGCACGAGAGCTTGCCAGGTTGGATAGAGCCTTGGGTGACATGGTCTAGTGTGAAGCATCCCTGCCCATGACGGGGGGTTGGAACGAGGTGCTCTTACCATGAGGTGGTCCTTAATAACCCCAACTATTCTATGGTTCTATGATTCTATGCCTCACACACCACGTAATTACTAACCATATATCAAACCAGAGTTAATGTGTCAGAGGTGACTGAATTTGAGCTTAAGAGAGCCAGATATAATCTGTTTAAATACTTTCCAGAATAGTGGGCTTCTCTGTTGGCTATATCAGTCATCACTTTTCCCCACAGACTCAACATGTCCATGCATGCCTTGTATAGTAACAACTTCTTCGCCCTCCTATCATCCCAGGAATGAGTAGGCATGGCTTTCTGCTATTAGAAAGCAGTCTTTATACACACTCTGGATCCATCATAGATTTCAGTCTGGAAGGCTGGAGAAATATACTAGTAATGTAGACCTTCAATGAGCAAGAGGAGTTCTGCTAGGTAAAAATGAATCATCACTCACATTTTCTTGCCCAAAGAGTCTTGGGTGAACTGCTAGGAAAAAACCTGCATAGAATCATAGAATAGTTAGGGTTGGAAAGGACCTTAAGATCATCTAGTTCCAGCCCCCTTGCCATAAGCAGGGACACCTCACACTAAACCATGTCACCCAAGGCTTCATCCAACCTGGCCTTGGACACTGCCAGGGATGGAACATTCACAACCTCCCTGGGCAACCCATTCCAGTGTCTCACCACCCAAACAGGAAAGAATTTCTTCCTTATTTCCAATCTAAACCTCTCCTGTTTAAGTTTGAACCCATTACCCCTTGTCCTATTATTACAGTCCCTAATGAAGAGTCCTTCCCCAGCATCCCTATAGGCCCCCTTCAGATACTGGAAGGCTGCTATGAGGTCTCCATGCAGCCTTCTCTTCCCCAGGCTGAACAGCCCCAACTCTCTCAGCCTGTCTTCATATGGGAGATGCTCCAGTCCCCCAGTCATCTTCGTGGCCCTCCCCTGGACTTGTTTCAACAGCTCCATGTCCTTTTTATGTTGAGGACACCAGAACTGCACACAGTGCTCCAGGTGAGGTCTCCCGAGAGCAGAGTAGAGGGGCAGGATCACCTCCTTCGACCTGCTGGTCACTCTCCTTTTGATGCAGCCCAGGATATGGTTGGTTTTCTGGGCTGCAAGCTCACACTGCGGTCAGCTCATGTTCATATTCTCATCAAGCAACATCCCCAAGTCCTTCTCTGCAGGGCTGCTCTCAGTCTCCTCTTTGCCCAACCTGTAGCTGTGCCTGGGATTGCTCCAACCCAGGTGGAGGACCTTGCACTTGGCATGGTTCAACTTCGTAAGGTTGGCATCAGCCCACCGCACAAGCGTGTCAAGGTCCCTCTGGATGGCATTCCTTCCCTCCAGTGTATCCATTGAACCACACAGCTTGGTGTCATCGGCAAACTTGCTGAGGGCACACTCAATCCCACTGTCCATGTCAGCAACAAAGATGTTGAACAAGACCAGTCCCAACACTGATCCCTGAGGGACACCACTTTTCTCTGGCCTCCAGCCAGACACTGAGCCATTGACCACAACTCTTTGCGTGAGGCCATTCAACCAGTTCTTTATCCACTGAGTAGGTCCATCTATCAAATTGATGTCTCTCCAATTTAGAAACAAGGATGTCGTGTGGGACAGTGTTGAACTCTTTGCACAAGTCCAGGTAGATGATATCAACTGCTCTACTCTTGTCCATCAGTTCCGTAGCCCCATTGTAGAAGGCCACCAAATTGGTCAGGCAGGATTTCCCACTAGTGAAGCCATGCTGGCTGCCACCAAGCGCCTTGTTGTTTTTCATGTGCCTTAGCGTGCCTTCCAGGAGAATCTGCCCCAAGATTTTGGCAGGCACAGAGGTGAGACTGACTGGTCTGTAATTCCTTGGGTCATTCATTTTCAACTTCTTGAAAATGGGGGTTATATTTCCCCTTTTCCAGTCCTCAGGAACTTCCCCTGACTGCCATGATCTCTCAAATATGATGGACAGTGGCTTAGCAACTTCACTCACCAGCTACTTCAGGACCCACGGATGGATTTCATCAGGTCCCATGGACTTGTGCACATTCAGGTTCTTAAGATGGTCTTGAACAAAATCCTCTCCTACAGTGGGCCCAAGGTCTTCATTCTCACAGTCCCTGTGTCTGCCTTCAAAGACTTGGATGGTGTGGTCAGAGCCTTTCCCGTTGAAGACCAAGGCAAAAAAGTCGTTCAGAACCTCAGCCTTCTCCAAATCCTGTGTAGCCAGTTCAACCAATAGCTTCCAGAGGGGGCTTAAGTTGTTTCTGGTCCGTCTTTTATTTGCAATATACCTGTAGAATCCCTTCTTGTTATCCTTAACATCCCTAGCTAAGTTTAATTCTAACTGGGCCTTAGCTTTCCTAACCTGCTCCCTAGCTTCCCAGACAACATCCCTGTATTCATCCCAGGCCGCCTGTCCTTGCTTCTACCTTTTATTAGCCTCTTCCTGCATGTGTTAGCCAAAAAGATATTCCCCTTTGGAAAAAGAGAGCTCCATTTCAGGGGACCTGGAACAGGGGGACAGGAAGGAAGGCAATACTGGTTAACTCACACAAAAGCTACTCAAGTGAGAATAGCCTAGCATGCTTCATTGTTTTCATCACCCTGAGTTCAAGGGAGGCAGGGATTTTTTGAATGGCATGGCACAGCATGTCCAAAACCCTGGTGGCTGTTTGCATTTTCAGTGCTAATTAACACCACCACAACAAAGTTTGTGATTCCCAGCCTTCAAATGATTGCAGCAACCTTCCTCTCAGCTCAGTATAATGTGGCTGATGGCTGTTTCTGTGCCATGTATGTTCAGCATAGACCTTCAAAAACATTGCCTTCTCTATTGTGTTTCTTGCCATTGTCTTTGCCTGCTGAGCATTTGTAGCTCTTTCTGCTGCCACCAATCATTTGAAAATCTCAGTTGTTACTAGCATGGATTTTAATTTTATTCATAATTAGAATTTATCCTGAGCAGGGCCAGCTCAGCCTCCTTTGCTGTATCTCTGCATGCACCTTCTCTTGTCTCTTGTGGTCACCGCACAAGGAAGCTTTTTCCTAGACAAGAAATTTCATTACAAATGTGTGTAATTTCTATGACCAGCTCCTGCCTTAACAACCCTGTTTATGCTGCTCAGTGAAAGTACGTCACAGTTTAAGACTGAATTGACAGTGAAGAAACTAGATGGATTTGGATACTAAAGATCCTGGAGTCAGATATTTAATGTTGAAAGTGATATGTCTTCCCTACTGTTCAGGAGAGAGTGCAGTGTGATGTCCAGTGTGACAGTCTCTAACAAAACCTGTTTCTTTTGCAGTAAAGGAGGTGGTATGCTCCAGAAGAAAGTTGGATGAATCAGTACAGCAGTCCCAGTCATGCAATGGGCAGTACAGGCACAGGGCCCTGAGGTCCCCACAGGTAACCCTGGGCTTCTGCTGCACCTTCTCCCCAACAGCACTCTGTCAGCAGCACTCACAGCTGGGAAGTTCTCCATGCCTCAGTAGTGGCACAACAATTAACAGGTTAGTTCCAAGGGAATAATTGGAGGGTAAGCAAGGTCCAAGCTGTATGCCAAACTGTGATGTTGTTCTTGGAGGATTAAAATGGAAAATGTCGTGATGTTTTTTTGAGACCAGTCTTGCACATCTGACCCTAGTAACAGCTACTGACAAGCATGTCAAGAATATATCAGGCAGGTAGGTATTGGGCACTGATAGTGTGCACCCACAGAAAGCCACTAACGTGTGCTTGCTAGTTCAGCAAAGTGTTTGAGATGCAGTTGTATAAATACACATGACCTGGCTAAATGTATATCTTTAGATGATCCAGCAATGGGTAGACTTCTTAAGTGCCTTGGAACCATGGCCTGAAATTCATTCACAATCAAGGCAGTACGAGTATGTTAATAACTGTCATATTGTACTACCACAAACCCACTCAATAATCTGAGCAGCCCTTTCACAATTACAGTACTGAATTAGGATGAGATTATTTTAAAATGCAGTAGAATATGGACTTTTTTCAAAAAATAAACATTTTATGTTAAAATATACAATGTTTGTTTATACATTACATTATATACATATGTTTATACTTTATAAAGTGTGAAATGTACACTGTAGTGTAAAGAATTTAAAAGAAGACTAAAAATGCTTGGAAGAACGTCAGCATAGCCACCTACATTTACTCCAGCATCATACATAGGCTGAACAAGTCTCACCATGTACATTCTCAGATCAGCAGCTGCCAGGAATAAAGAAACTCCGTCTGTCCTTCTCTGATGTATATACAATTGGCTGTCTTCAAAGTAGATCGCTATCTACTACTTGGCTCAGGATAAATGATTGGAAAAGGCACACTTCCCACATTAAGAATGACCTATTTACTAAACTGCTGGAGCTAATGAGAACATAGTATACTAATATTTGTGATTTGTTCTATTTCTGCTGTATACATTAATGATTATCTACCCATGCAAAAAGCTTTGAACAGATGCACTCATTCTGTTTCCTCTGGTCCTTCTGATACTCATTGCAGCAGTTCTGTCTCACTACATATGAATCATTTTAACAGGTCCTACATATACATTTGAGAGTTGGAAAAAAAACAAACACCATTCTAAGCAGCAAGCCCAATACTCTCAAGCATCAGGCAGAGCACTGCAAGCGTTACCTCATTCTTGTTCTTCAAGAAACACTCTTTTTCTTATTTTGCCCAAAGTGGAAGAAAGCACAGCCTACAGCTGAGACGTTCATGTGTCTGCAATAAAACTGGGGTAGAACAGATAACTTACTGTCCCTTCCAGGCAGCTGCCATTATTTTCTGTAATCTCTGTGCAGCACTTAGATATCAGTTTAATAGGTTCCTTAAAAACTGGCAGAGTAAAATTATGCTAAATAAGCAATATTTACTAGAAATACTTCTGATCCTTCTCTGGAGGCATAGTTGAACGTTACAGCTGGCTCCTCAAAGGCAGCTGCTCCACTTCCAATCCCTTCATTTCTTAGGAAAAGCATTTTGCAAAAGGGAAAATCTTTATTACTACTCTGTCAAAATGATTCTCCTCAGATTCCAGTTTGTATACTAACTCAGATGCAGGGCTCCTGCTAATCCCTTCTTTTGTGATTTTACATGGGGAATAATTCAAGAAGCAGAGCAGGCTGGACAAATCAGGCCTTTGCATTTCACACAGCAAAGTGAAAGTTACTAATTGAGAAGCTGCATGTTGGGAACATCTTTTTATGCTTGTCAGAAATCTGTGACCGTAATGTTTACCATCATATGCATTTTACTTTTGGTGGTATCTTAAAATGTAAATATTTTTCATGCTTGGACCTAAAATGAGTTTGGGGCTACATACACATTTAGGCCTAGGAAACAGATGCTAATTTACACTACAGGATATTTCTTTTCAAAACAGCAAATATTTTAGAACAGGGCTTGTACTGAACACAGTAGAATTTATGCTTACTAACAGTGTTAAACCCAACAAAGGTAGAGTCTTTTTTGGTTTTCATTCACTGATATTATGCTATTACACAAAGATGATCCCACCTAAGGTTACATGCCTGGAAGTTACATCTGAAGTCATAGTCCAGGCTCTCTCCTGAGCTGGTGGAGAGAAGCAGGTAATTCCAGAGGGTGACTTGGAGAGACATCATGCTTTGGCAGTACCTTTGAGCATGTGGTCTTGCACAACCTGCACAATAGTATGCGACCCTAGAGTAAGGCAACGTATCGCTGATAGAAAGAAGGCTCAACAGCACAGTGGTGATGCTTGAAAGCATTCATGGTAGTAGCAGAATAAAGTTCTTTGAGGTCTCTGAGGTGAAGAGCTTCCCATGCTGATTACCACAGCCCAGAAGAGGGCAGTGGTTTATCAACAAACTCCTGCCCGGAGCATCAGGACTTCAATCCCGCTGGAACATCCTCAGGGTACAGCCGCGGCGGCAGGGATGGATCAGTCGGAGCTGACGGAAAGCAGATAGAGCTCTAATGGTTCCACCATGCCCCGGACGCCTCTCCTATCGACAGCACCACCTCCTCCCCACCCGCGGTGCCAGCATCCCCTTGTGGACTCGGGGCAAGGGACGGCCGTGCCCCGCGCCCCCGCAGCAACAGCTTCCCTGTGGGAAGGCAGGCACTGTCCCGCCTGTTCCTCCCCGTCGTTCCCTCTCTCCTTCACAGCGCCCCCGCGCGGCGGCACGGCTCCCTCCCTGTTGCCACCCGTAGTGACGTCTCACAGCAGCCGCTCCTTCCGCCTCTCCGATTGGTCGGCAACCCTCCCAGACTGCCCGCCTTCGGCGCATGATTGGCGGCTCGGCTCGGCTAGGCTAGGGGAGCAGGGCGCGGGGACGGGAGGGAGGGGGGGGGAAGGCGGCCCGGGCCGGTTGCGCTCGGTAGGCGGTAGCGACGCTGATGCCGGACGGGGCTGCGCACTTATTGTCTGAGCGCGGGGTGGTGGCGATAGCGGTAGCTGGCAGGAGTGGCACCGGAACAGGAGAAGAAGGAGGGCCGGGCCGGGCCGGGCCAGCTCTTGGTGTTGGCGTGTGTGTGTGTGTGTGAGAGAGAGGGGGGTGGGGGCTGCGCGGGTACGAGCGTGCGAGTGCGCGGGTGAAGGGGAGGTTTTTATTCTTAATCTATTTTCCGGGCCTTTGTGGCTGCGTGAGGGGAGGGCCCGGGGCTGAGGAGAAGGAGGAGGGAAGCAGCGCTACGGCGGCGGTAGCGGCGGCTGTTGTTGCCGCCGGGAGGTAAAAGAACCGGCAGTCCCTTTAAACTAGCGAGAGCGGTAGGCCCGGCCGGGCTCGCCCGCTGCCTCCCGGCCTCGAGTTCGAGTGCGGGCGGCGAAACGGCGCTTTTGTGCGGGCGGCGCGGCCCTTCGCTTGCCCTTCCTCCCTCGGCTCTGCGCTTTCCTGCCCCTGGTTGCTTATCTCAGCGGACTATTTTCCTTCGCTTCAGCTGCGCTCGCCGACATGAACTAGGAGCCGGCCCGAAGGGGGTGTGGACCTGTCGGGGTGCCTGTGTGGGGTGTGTGAGGGCCCGTGCAGTGCCTGAGGAGCCGGGGCGAAGCGCGAAGGGCGGCCGCGCCGCTGGTTGCTGCGCTGTGCTGCGCTGCGAGGCTCGGTGCCGGCCCTCTTCGGTTGCCTCGTTGCGCCCTCGCTTCGACTGAGGAGAAACGGGTAGAAAATGGCAACGTCTGGAGGAGGCGGCGGCGGTGGCGGCGGCAGCGGGGGACTGACTTGGGTGGTAAGTTGGGGGGTTGTATTTTGGTGGTAGTGGGGTTTGCTGTTTTAAATCATAATTATTTCTTTTTGCGCCCCTTGAGTGTGTGTGTAAAGAGCGCGGGTTGGCCTTTAAACGAGGAAGACACTGTCGGCTGGTTTGAAAGGGGAACGGCTGTAGAGTAGCTCGGTGGAGAGGTCCGGGGTTCCCGGAGTGGAGGTAGAGGGAGAAGACAGCCTGGGCTTGCGATTGTTGTGGGCCTGGCAGGAGGGGAACAGGCAGCCTTGGGGGGAACTTCGAGGCGCTCGGGACTCTAGGGAAGATGTTAGTCCGTGAGCAAGCCGATAGGAAGGAACCTACTGCCTTAGGGGCAGCGGATAGGTCGGTAGGGCTGGTTTGAAGTTGTGTTCTCTAGAGTGAAGTGTGGGCTGTCTGTTGTCCCATAGAAGTCACAGTTACAACCTCTTGATTCTAGAGCAAAGCTTTTGTGGACTACCAAAGGGGGTGTGTCTTGATTCTGGCTATTTTTCCCCCAACTATCTGAAAACCTGAAGTTCATAAGTTTCAGAGGTGGGTAAGGAGTAGGTTTGCAGAAATATTCAGGGGGCTGGAGCTGTGTGCTTGCTGTTGTCTCTTGAAATTTAACTTTGTCATCTTCCAGAAGTTGTAGTTGGAACAGGGGCGAGAGGGTGTGGGGTGGTTTGTTTTTGGTTTTTTTTTTTGATTTTTTTTTTTTGTGTGTGTTGTTTGGCTTTTTTTAAGTTTTGTTTTTATTTTGGTTGATGGTGGGATGTTTTTTAATATGTGTTGGATATTTTTTCTTTACTGCATTTCATGGACCGGTCAGAAGTAGTAAGATTTGAGGGGGTGATAACTGACTGTAGAACTGGTGGATTCCTTTGAACCACTTACAGGCCTTTGAGAGCATTAGCCCTGACTCACAGTGCAGAGGGATGTTCTCCTTGTCTGTAGCAAGAGTGGATGCTCTCTAGTTTTGATAAGATCTGAAAAAAGAAGAGCGAAGATGACCTGAAGGGGTCTGGTTCAGGCAATCGGTAACTTCCATGCTGTTCTCTTGCTCAGCATAGGGTTCAAAAGAGAGTAACTTCTGTAATGGTTGAGCAGAAGATAGTGTATCTAGGTAGATAGATGGTGAGGTAGTTGCATCTTTAATCAAATGCATATGCTTTACAGGGTTGGGAACTTTTAAAAAGTCTTGTTGAAGAGAATTATATCAAACTTGTTCTTCAGTTGTGTCTTTGTAAGTCCTTGAGCTGTGGAAAAGAATGTGAAGAGTATTACTGGAGTGAACAAATCCTGTATATTGTGATGGACTATTACTGTGTTTTATGTTGGTAATTCTCTTTCATTTTAGAAAGCTGGCAGTGTGGAAAGGTATATCAAAAAATGAGCATGTGTCTGGGTGGGCCACTTGAAATTAGACAGTTTGGCTATGGGAACAGCCAAAGTAGAGAAACTGAAATTATTCTCCTTCCTGCAATACTGTGTGATCTTTGAGCAGCTGTGGCCTTTGGATAGCTCTTCAGAATTAAGGTTTTTACCAGATAGGTTGGACCATGTAATTGAAAGGTTTACAGCTTATATAGAAAACTGCAGAATGGGGTGTGAAAATCAGTGAGTAGGCATTTTTAATGAAATGTTCTTAAATGTAATGGGGATTAAATTATGGTGAGTCAAAAGTGTCCTACAACTGGAAGTAATCAAACTTTTCCTGCTCTAAAAGCAGTAAAAAATCTTTTTGTCCACTTAAATTATTTGTTAGGTAATAATGAGATTTTTAGTTAAAACTGTTTACTTTTTTTTTTTTTTTTTTTTTTTTTTTTAA
>NDXB01019559.1:34038-54472 GCA_002631895.1 Agapornis roseicollis
TTTTTTTTTTTTTTTTTCAGAAAACAGTAGAATGCTGTTTCTTTCTCTCACATGCATTTTGAGTGCTGAAGATTGACTTTTGAGCCAGGTCCTGAAGCCAGGCCTGTTCAATGTCAGTTGTAGAGCACTGGCATACAAGAACCCAATGTCATGGCACTAAAATGGATGGGGCAGTGGGTATCAATCGGCTTAGTGTGCCAGGCTTAAAAAAAATGTTGGTTCATGAGTAGATGTCATATGCTGGCCTTGAGAATGAGAGGTACAGACCTAGGGACAGTACTAGTTTCAGCCATCTGTTTTCAATCTACTTGCCATATATCTGCTGGATATCCAACTACTTGCTATTTGGTTGTAAGTTGTTTTGAGAGTATCCTGGTTTTTATTTTATTTATTTTTTTAGCTGCCTTACTAATGTGTTGAAACCACTAAGATGCTTACTTTCTGAGTAAATAATTTTGTATTGTTAGTGGTTTCTTAATAAAACTGAGTAAACAGTTGAAAGGTAACAGAAGTAAGTTTAGTTCTAAAGATGAAAAACATTCAAAACTTAGTGGGATGTCGCTTTGTGTTTCAAAGTAGTATATCCTATATATAATCTTGTGCTCACATCTTGATAAAGAGTATGCATAGATTAGCTTTGGTTCTGATTTAAACAGCATGGTTGTTCATTGGTTCAGCTAACTAAGAAATAATTAAATGCAGTTGTGGAAAAGGAAGGGTAGAGAATTTACGTTACAGCTGAATTTCATATGCATCATGCAAGCATCAGGTGGCACCTACTTTTAAAAGTAAGATGAATTAAATATTCATGGAAATAAAAGAGCAAGTGGTCTGTGTTTTCAGCTACCTGAAACAGAACCTGAAGAAATGTAACAACAATGGTTAGCTGATAAGTAAGCACAATTACCAGTGATGGGGACACATGAGAGTGTAGAAATTAAATATTGGCCTTCTATGGTGGGGCCGTGGCATTGGTGGATAAGGGTAGAGTGACCAATGTCATCTACCTGGACTTGTGCAAGGCATTTGATGCTGTCCCATACAGCATCCTTGTCTCTAACCTGGAGAGGTATGGAGCATCATCAGAGAGATGAGTGGACCACTTGGTGGATAAGGATTGCAATCAAAGAACTGTGACCAACAGCTCAATATCCAAGTGGAGATCAGTGAGACATGGCATTTCTCAGGGGTTGGTACTGGGGTGAGTGCTGTTCAACATCTTTGTTGGTGGGATAGACAATGGGATTGATGTACCCTCAGGAAGTTTGCTGACAACACCAAGCTATGTGATGTAGTCAACATGCTGGAGGGAAGAAATGCCATCCAGAGGGACCTGAGGCTAGAGAGGTGGGCCAGTGAAAACCTCTTGGAAGCTGAACAAGGCCAAATGCAAGGTCCTGTACCTGGGTCAGGGCACAACTGAAGGCTGAGTGGAGAATGGATTCAGAGCAGCTCTGTGGAGAAGGACTTGGGAGTGCTGGTTGATAAGGAGCCAAGCAGTCTATCAGTGTGTACTTTCAGCCCACAAAGTCAACTTTATGCAGGGCTGCATCAAAAGGAGTGTGACCAGCAGGTTGAGGATGGTGAATCCCTGTACTCCGCTCTGGTGAAACCCCACCTGCAGTACTGTGTTCAGTTCTGGGGTCCCCAGTACAAGAGGGATGTGGGTGTGCTCAGCAAGTCCAGAGGAGGGCCATGAAGATGATCTGGAGCACCTCTGCTGTCAAGGGTATACAGGCTGAGAGAATTGAGTTTGTTCAGCCTGGAGAAGAGAAGGCTCTGGGGAAACCTTGTAACAGTTGACCAGTGCCTAAAGTGGCCTCTGGAAAAGCTGGAGAGGGACTTCTTGCAAGGGCATGTAGGCACCGGACAAGAGGGAATGGCTTTAAATTGAAAGAGGGGATGTTTAGATTAGACATTAGGAATAAACTCTTCCCTGTGAGGGTGGTGAGGCACTGGCACAGATTGCCCAGAGAAGCTGTGGCTGCCCCATCCCTGGCAGTGTTCGAGGTCAGGTTGGACTGGGTTTAGAGCCATCCTGTCTAGTGGAAGGTATCCCTGCCCATGGCAGGGGGATTAGAACTAGGTGATCTTAAGGTTGCTTCCAATCCATTCTATAATTCCAACATGTTTATTGGGAGGATTATTTATCAGTATAGAACAGAAAATAAACCAAGGTAACCTCTGATTTATCAAATGTACTAGTTACTTTTTGAGGAACATTTTTTTTTCATCTGGTTGATTCCATTGGATCAACTTGCAGCTCCACACTCTAGCAGTTGCTGTAAGGTGGAGTTTTGACCAAGAGATCGATATTAATTACTTTTGGTAGATGATTTCCAAGGATCACCCACAGAAGTGTTGTGTTAAGAGTTAGTTACAAAAGCATGAATTTGTAACTAGAGGAGTTTTCATTGGTGAAACATAATGGCATTTTCTAATGCTAGAAAAACTCTGAACAAAAAAGGTAATTCTTCAGCCTTTGTGTGTTTATGGACTACAGAAAATGAGCTGTTGTACTAGTACAGTAATAGTACTTTTTATTTTTTAATAAATATGGCTCTTTATAGTCACTGCAAATAACACTGAAGTGTGTTGGTTCTGATTACAATGGTAATGCCCACAAAGCTAAAGTGTTTCCAATAATCAGTACTTTATGAGTTACTTCTGTCAGTGTTTTCAAGGCTTTATCCTTGACCCTAAGAGCTACACAAGCCTGATAAATGGAAGCTAAGTCTCCTGGTAAATATTGAAGGCTTTGAAAAGCACTTCAATTTTCCTACCCTTTGTGAAATAGATTTAATTTGTAGGAAATGCTAACTTAAATTGAATATACACTGAGTGTTAATATGACCTTTCTTAATTAAAAAATAAACCAACAACAAAAAATTTCCAACAAAAGCAATAACAACAAAAAACCCCAGATGTGTGCTCCTTGAATGAAGCAAAATGGAAAATATGTATATATTTGTTTTATACTGGTTTATCCTTGGCTTGAATAAATACTGTAGGTGTATATTGGTGAGTGAAAAGATAGCAGTCTTTCAAATAATCTAAATTCAGCTATTGGCACTTCTCAGCAGTTTCAGAGTTTACTTGACAAATAACTTGTAACTTAATTTTTTTTTTTCCCCATGGTGTGGTTTTGGTGTTTTTTAATTTTTCTTTTTTTTTGTTTTACTAACAAAACGGATGTACGTGTAATAGAGAATATAGCACAGCAGAGTCAAAGGAAAACAGAATGAACCCTCCTCCCTACCCCCAGTTAAAACATCTCTCCCCTCCAATCATTCTGTTAAACTGTCCTTGTCTTTCTTTTAGCATTTCATTTGAAAACAGATGCTCTTAACTGTAATGTAATGATAGCTTTCAGTTTGACTTGGCTTTTAATAATCTGTTTTGGGAGGATTAAAACCTTTCTTTTGAGTAATGCCTGATATTTTCCAGTCATAATTCACTCATTATGGATTCTGCAGTAGGTGATTTCTAAACTTATAGGTAAGTTTTTTACATCTGAAATATGAACTAGATCTCTCCTGCACCAGGGATCTGCCCATCATTGGTGCGTACTGAACTTGTGAGCAGACTTCAGTGTGTGCTTGCAGCTCAGAAAGCCAACCGTATCCTAGGCTGCATCAAAAGGAGAGTGACCAGCAGGTCGAAGGAGGTGATCCTGCCCCTCTACTCTGCTCTCGGGAGACCTCACCTGGAGCATTGTGTGCAGTTCTGGTGTCCTCAACATAAAAAGCATATGGAGTTCTTGGAACAAGTCCAGGGGAGGGCCACGAAGATGACTGGGGGACTGGAGCATCTCCCATATGAAGACAGGCTGAGAGAGTTGGGGCTGTTCAGCCTGGGGAAGAGAAGGCTGCATGGAGACCTCATAGCAGCCTTCCAGTATCTGAAGGGGGGCCTATAGGGATGCTGGGGAAAGACTCTTCATTAGGGACTGTAATGACAGGACAAGGGGTAATGGGTTCAAACTTAAACAGGAGAGGTTTAGGTTGGATCTAAGGAAGAAATTCTTTCCTGTTTGGGTGGTGAGACACTGGAAAGGGTTGCCCAGGGAGGTTGTGTTCAGTGCCAGGTTGGATGAAGCCTTGGGTGACATGGTTTAGTGTGAGGTGTCCCTGCTTATGGCAGGGGGGTTGGAACTAGATGATCTTAAGGTCCTTTCCAACCCTAATTGTGCTATGCTATGCTGTTGCTACAATTTGGGAGCAAGGGGGTTTCGATATGAGCAAGACAGGAGTTCCCTTCTCCTGACAGTATAATGCTTGGAGGAAGAGTGTCTGGTTATGACAGGGTACCCAAGAAATGTAGTATGTTACTTGTCTATCTGTAGACCCAGGTTAAAGCTTGGAATTGTCAGTTTCTTTGTCTGAACTGTTTCTTTGATGTCTGAAGCTGGGCCTAGAACATGCTTGTCATGTGTAACAGTTGTTATATATACTGTTAGTTTTACTGTTTTTTCTTTCCTCTGCTGTATTGTGGTGTCTGCAAAGGGGAGAAAAATCCTCTTATTTTGTTGCAAAGTCTTGTTTCAGTGCTCCCTTCTTGCTCTTTATGATCACCTGCCTTTTCTTTTGCTATTACGTTGGTCAGCGTACTCTTTGGGGTTTTTGTGTGCCCTGTGTGTCATTGTGTCCCTCCCCTCTTTTTTGTTACACAGTAGAAGGGAGGTCAGGCCTAAAATAGGTGCCCCAATGTGTTACTATTTACAGTTATTAAGCATAATGCATTTTCTAGGCTTTGAGTTCTGTAGTGTATCAACAGTCAAGGCAAAGAAGCATTCTGTCTTGCTCTTGCTAAATTTCTGATTCTGGTGCCCTTAAGGAAGCAATGTTGCAGAGATGTGATGACTCCTGAATGATTCTAGTGCTAGAGGGAAATGTCTGCGGCTCTATTTGGTAAGTCAGGCACAGTAGTTCTAAAGAGGGATTTGTTCACTGTCATGGCTTGCCTGCCAAAAGACAGTTGTTATATCTTCTATCCTTCACACCACTGTCCAGTGAAATACTTTTGTGGTCCTCTTACTGGTCCAGTCTTCTCATGAATAATGCAGGATCAAAGTGACAGAGGTGATATCAGGTAGAGGCTTGGTGACAGAACAAGATCAAGTCTACCACTTTGTCTGCAACTGTGCCAGTCTTACAGCTTAATACACATCTTCACTCTGTGAATTTTGAGCTGGGAGGAAAACTTGTTCTGGTGTAGATGAAAATATGCTTAATGTGTAGAAGTGGGGAGCTAGATTGTGATAAGCTCCAGGAAGGAATGTGTATCTCATGAGTGGGGGAATTAATTTAAAAAAAAAAACAACCAACATGGGTGATTACTTTAGGTGTTTGGTGAGGAAGGTACACATTCAAGTATGTGTCCTCTGTTGATGTTCTGTCTAGATTTGTGTGTGTATATTTTGATTTATAATATCCATGCTGTATGAAATAGTAAGGAATTACTTTATTTGGACAGATAAAGTAACCTCTCCAAATAAAAAAACATGTAAATAATCTAAGGTAGGCAGTTTAGGGTTGAAAAAAATTATAAATTAAATCTGGTATTTTATTTTCATAGAGTTTATTTTCCAGAATTAGATTTTTACCTTGCATATAAACTGTCATGTATGTCTATGTGCAAAAGTGGTCTTCAAATGCCTTTGTTTCAATTAATTAAAAGCAGCACATGTGATTCTTAGCTGAGATGAGTGATTCCACTCATGAGTTAATTTTATGTATATTATAGACTATATGGAGAGAACTTGGAAATGAAAACTGGTACAGAAAACTTAATTTTCCTCATCTAAAAATAACAATTTCCTTTGCAAGGCTCCCACAAAGAAAATATTATTCTGCACTGTACAGGCAGTTTGGAAGTGCTTAAAAGCAGATTAAGCAAAAATGTGTCATTCTAAATGAGGATAACTGTGAAGAAGCCTTTCTTGACAATTGTATGCTTGGAGACCTACTGGTGTCTTCTCAAGTGCATGTAGTGAAACCTACATATTTTGGAAGAATGTATTTTAATACTTATATCCCAGATTTAAAGCTGATATTAAATCAACTCATGTAAAATGTTTTTACAGAACTTTGAAAATAAATTATACGTCAAATTTCAGTATTTAAGTTATAGCGGCCAAGGTGCCGAGATTAAACACACCAAATGTTTGCATTTTTATGAACACAGAAGAAAAGTGCTCCTCAGAAGCAAAGTCATAGGCCATTTCTTAGTAAATTTTGTTCAAAAACCGTTTCCTTGCTGTGTGGTTTTTTTTTTTTTGTTGTTGTTGTTGGTTTTTGGTGTTTTGTTTGTTTGTTTGTTTTTTTCAGATAGTTCACTAATAAGGACTCAAAAGGTTGATGTGAAATGCAGGAAAGGATCCCTTCTGATAAGTAAGGATCAGAACTGCTGGCTTTAAAACTTCACTGTGGTTATAAATGCTGTTACTCTTATCAATTGAGTCCTTCTCAAAAATTAACTCCTCATGAGTTATGTTTTGAAGTCAGTGTTGTTAAACTTTTTCAGTGATATCTGCTCATCTAGTTTCATTTAACAAAGCTTTATAAAAATGCTGAGTCTTACTGCAGTTCCACTTTATATATATTGCAGTTTGCCACTGAAAATAAAATACTGCTTTTAATGTTTTATTTTTTTAAAATGATAAATGTGCGTATTTGTTACACCAACATCTAAGCAATTGGTTTGTTTTTTTTTAACAAGTAATAAAAAAGGGTGTTAGCAAAGTTAGTGTAAAGACTGAGTCAGAACATGTTTGAGAGGTTCAGATCTAAGTTTCAGGTATGTATTTTCCTTTGGACATAATTCAAAAACCTATTAAAAAAAAAGGCACAAAGGAAGATTAAATCATTTAATCTAATAGTGTGAGGTGTCCCTGCCCATGGAAGGAGGGGTTGGAACTAGATGATCTTAAGGTTCTTTTCAACCCTAACTATTCTATGATTCTACTATGCATGTTTTTCCTGATTTGTGAGGTAGAATTGAAATTGATGTATTAATCAGTTCTCCTTTCTTGTAAGCTGTTTGTCTTTAGAAGATACTGATTTCTTTTACTTTTTTATTAGTGGATGTGTGGGCCTGGTTAGCCTGAGGCTTCCTATTCCTTCTTTAAGATATTGAGCAGTTACAAGGACAGGTTCATGAGAAACTGGACAAATGTATATCTTGATGAGGTGCTGAAATCTCTCACACCTGCTTTCTCAATCTGTGAAGGAATCTTCAAGGGGAGAGCAAGGAACAGTGTTTTCTTGTCATGATGAAACTGCAGGAGCTGTGACATCTTTTCTTATAGGTCAAAAGAAGCTGATATAAAGTAGGGGGGAGAAAAAGCTAAACCAAACCAAAACCATGAGCTCTTTCAACCAGATAACTTGATATGCAATATTTCTATAAGAATTCTGTAGTTACCTTTGCAGAAGAACATCTTTACCTATAAGAAATCGGTAGCATGAGCTTCACTGGAGATACTAGAAAGCTGTAGATGGTAGCTCTGGGGTATTTTGACTTTTTAAGGAAGAGAGTGTAGTAGTGTATGAATGTTTCAGTCTTGTTTTGGTTCTTGTTGTATTTTGTGCCATGATATAAAGATACAAAAATGGCAAGGTGTTGGGGGGAAAAATAACACTGTTTTAGACTGCTAAAGAATTCTAGTGCATGCAGTCGTTCAGGCTGTTGGTTCCATGCATCAACACAGAGCTCTATGTTGGCTGGGGTAATGTTTTCTGTTGGACAATATTTAGTGATCCTAACTTAGTCTTTTCCACCACTGTTGTATTACACTATTGTCATGAAAACTTTCAAGTATTATATTACAGTTTTGGAGTAAAATGTAACCAAGTTACTTGAAGGAGAGCAGTTTCAAGATGTGAGACTGTTACTCCATTTTGTTATTCAGAGGATTTTTCTTAAACTCATGATTAAGAGACTATAAAAGCATATGGGGAGGTAGCTGGGGTGTGTGTGGGGGGTAGTTCCTTACGTGGGTTTGCTGAGGGGGGAGGTGATCTAGATACTTGAGAGAAAGCAAATCCAAAGTTGTACCATGTTTACCTGCCCTTTCTGATACTAGTTAAATCTTTAAGATTATGCCATGTAGACTTTCTCCTTTTCCAGCTGAGTGATGAACATGCATGTTAGGTAACAGAAAGATGATGAAAATGCTGAACAATTCAAAAATGAATGTCAAGGTATTTGAAATTACTTTGAGTCTACTACATGGTGCTTTTTATGGAAGGGTGAATTCTTCTGCCTACCAAGATGCAGTTCTTAAAAAATTAGAAGGTAGAGTTTTGATCATATTCAAGACTTTCAGTGCTTTGTTTTTAGTGAGCAATCCTGAAAGACTGTTCATAATAAGTTATGTAGAGGCATGAGTGGCTGAGGAAGGAGTGCTCAGGAGCAGTGCTCAGGCTTTTTTGCCTCATTGCTGCCCATTTTCCTCCTAAATTTGTTTATGTGTCTGGAACACAAAACCTGTGTTTCTTTCTCATATAGTTACTACAGGATGGAGACTAGAATATGTAGTATATTTATGGGACTTGAAAAAGATTTCAAGGTCTGCAAAATCTCCAGGGAAGCAGTGCATGTTGAATAGTAAGAATTGAGCAGTTAAGCTCCATTTTTGGGTTTACAGCTTTTTTTTAAGAGCACTGGATTAATATTTAATGTGCAAGAAAAAGAACAGATCTTGAAAATACAGAATACCAGAAAATGTGCCTGTTTTAGCATAGGTATTTGTGATTAATGCAAGGTAGACATGCAAGTGACATAAAGGTATGTAACTCCTAATACATGGATAGCTCTTACACTCATGAGAGTTAAAAAATTTGATTCTGTTGTATAGTGAATAATTGCTTCCTATTGAAGAGCATAGTTGGATAAGTAATCTCTAAGTGATGCTTGGGCTTTCTTCTATCATTAATATGACTAGTAAAACTCAAGCTCACTAGAAAAGAGTGGGCTTTGAGTGTTGTGTAGAGCAAAATCTTCATGTGTGGGTTCAGTAACTTTATTGCATTACAACTTGACTCCTGCTCATGGTGTTATGCCAGTTAATGTGGGATAAAAAGCTGATCTGATTGATTTGCTCTCTGTGTATTCTCTTGCAGCATGAATGTCTTAAACGTTGTCCTGCTCACTCCTGAAGCTTTTTCTACAGTCATTTTCTACAGTTTGCTTATTAATCTGAAGATAGTTCAGCAAAGTAAAAATACCTTGTGTTACAGCAGGGGTTCAGGTGGCCATAGAATCCATAGGGTGTTGAAAGACAGATCATAGTGCTGTTCCAGAAATGGGATATTTGACATCGAGCCTGAATGGGTTTCGAAGATTGTGCCAGAAGGATCTATCAGGTTGTGTTGCTCCCTTTCAAAGTAATATTGGCAACTGGGACAAGTGAGTGTACTGAGAGTCTAGAACACTTTCACAGCACTCAAACTGATGATGCAGCGAAGTGTTACAAAGGGCAAAGATATATGAAAACACTGAGTTGTAAAAAGGTGCTACCAAATGCTGATAACATAAAGCTTTGATGTCAGTACCTCTAACTTTTTGATTTCTTGGTTAGTGGAGGGCTGTTTTATGAGTTGTCTGATAAACTGTGGACCAGATTTGATCATTCAGTGACGAGACAGCTTCATTCACTGCTTCCAAGGATTACTGTTCCAAGATCTGTAAGAAAACTGTCTTATGTTAAATTTTAACATATAAAAACATATAAATTCCACTTATATGAGAGTTTTATTTTTTCTCTGTCCTTGTCTCTGAATTTTAGCTGGAAAACCAGATTCTCAAAAGATTAATGTGTTACTGAAGCATCCATAGATGTACTTTTTGTTAATGGGTAAATAGTATCAAAGTTTAGTAATGAAATAAAATATGTCAGTGAATAGACACCTAAAAAATTTTAGACATTTAAATTTTTTATCAGTAAAATTCAGTTAAATTGTTCTCATGCATGGGCAGTTGTTAGTTGCTTTTAAAGAAAATAGTCAAGATCAGCTGCATAAAGAACTATCTGGGTGTCCGCATGCAGAGAGTTGTGGTTAACAGCTCAGTGTCCATGTGGAAACCAGTAAGAAGTGGTATCCCTCAGGGGCTGTTGCTTTCAGAGTCCAGGGAGAATTGTCCATACCAGGAGATTAAAAAGTCTCACTGGAATGAGACTAGCTCTGGATTATTTTACTGGCAACTCCTTTCTATGATCTGCTTTGGGGAGGATCTGATAAGAGATATTTGGTTCATGCACTAATTTATGCAGTGCTCTAGGGAAATTTGCTGTGGTAACAGGGAACTGTTACTTTTGTATTTGCATCTTGGCAGGACAGCCAAAGCTTTTGTTAAAAACAGCAGGGGAGTTAGTTTATTTTGAAGCTCCCTTCAATTTTGTTTTCATGGCGGGAGGTATTCTCAGCCAGAGTTTTCTTTAGAAAAATTGCAAAATGTTTAGATAATCATGTATTTATTCATCATATCTTTTTCTATGGCAAGAGGCCCTTATGATCCAATATAACACCACACTACTGTCAAGTACATGCTATTCATAGAATTACCTAGTAATACTATATTGCCCCTATCTTTCTCAGAAGAGATAGTTTTGTTTTGAACTGTAAGTGGTACAAAATCTACCACATCCCTGGATTTTGTTGCTTAATTAACCTCCCTGGGTTTTACAGCTTAATTACGTTCAATTTACTGTCTTGTCCCACTAAATGTACTTATCCTACACTTTATTTAAGGGAATGTAGGACACATGGTATATGCTTTTCTAAATTGTATATCTCAGGGCTGCATTTGCCTTTCAGGAGAACAATCATTGCTTTTAGTAGTTTTAGGAGGTTAAGGCTGAAAAGACAAAGCCAAAGTGAGGCTAAGTTCTTGTTCCAATACCAATGTCTCTTCTCTGCCATTTATGCTTGTCTGACAATCTAGAAAGTGAACCCTTATTTGCCATCTAATATGGGGAAAAAGGAATGGGCAGATTAAAGAAAACCATATTATTTTGTTTTGTTGGGGTTTCTTTTTTGTCCTCTGCAGCTAGTTTACAATGTGGAGAAGATGATGGTGGCTGATACAGGATTAAGTCTGTGTAAGTGGGGAGAGACATTAACATTTCTCAGGATTTTGAGCTTCTTGTGGCAGTGTGAAATTACACTACTTACTTTAAGTGGAAGCTTTACTTTAAGGAGTCAAAAAAATGATGTATGCTTCAGTTATGGCAACATTGAAACTGATGGTGAAACCTATGTTGTAGCTTTATATTGTATTGTCTATTTAAGTAGGAGGAGCTTTTCTCTGGGGCTCCCAAACTATCCAGGTCAAATGTGTGTTAAGATTTAGCTGTATTAGGTAGAGCTGTTTGCAGCATAAGTGACAAAACTCAGCATGGTGGCATAACGTACTTGTGAAATGCAAAGAAGATGACATGACCTGTTTTTTTGTTCTTGTTGGGGGTGTGCGTCTGTGTGTTTAAAAAAAGGCAATAAAAATCTCTGACTCAATATACCTGTCACGTCTGCTTTGTTAATATGCAAAAATTTGAAGGGATGAGATTGGAAGAAATAAAAAAGAAAAGGCAAAATGTCAGGAAAGAAGGTAGACAGTAAAATTCTTGTTGCCAAGCTGTCATCTATTAAAGGCTACTTGGGTTCTAACTCTTGAGGTCACAAAAGGAAAGAATGTCTGTAGCTTTTACACACTACTGGATAAATTCATAGCAAAAACAACTTCAAAAGAGAAACCCTGTAATCATATGGAAAAAGCACTTAAAAGTAATAAAACGTGGTCATTGTAGCATGCACAGTAATCTTGATGTAACAAACTGAATAGCAGCTGGAGACAAGTGAGAATCAGTATGGTTTTCCATACAGTTATCATTACATGGCATTTGTTATGAGTGTCTAAGATGCTAGCTACATCAAAGTTCACAGCATGAAGCATAACTGCATGGCTATAAAGAAGGATGCACTATGCAACAGCATTTCAAACTACTTACAGGCGGTCATCTTGCTGACTTACATGTGTGTGACTGTGTGTATTAGTAATCAGTATGGAGGGTTAGAAAGTCTGAAAGAGTATCGAGAATCTGTAAAGTTGTGAATGTCATGAGAATGTAGGGAAAAGTCAAACACTGTCAAAAAAAAATAAAAAGACAACATTAAGATTGCAGTGCTGACCCTGAAACCTGTTAAACAAATCTATACGTACTGCAAAGCAGAAGACTTAAAAGTCCTTTGTGATACTTTCTTAATTCTCCTTAAGTGTTTTTATGAAGCAACAGCTGGTGCTGTTTGTGAGAAGTGTTATTTGATCTCTAACAATGTGAAGATCTTTCATAGAGGACAGAATACAAAAGACGTTCTGGAGACAATTTTAAAATATAGGGAAGGGATGGTCAGTTTAACAACACTGCAGTTGTTACTTGCTCAGTTAAGAAAAAGCGAGGGAGGAGAGGGAGTGCAGATTAAAGCACTTCTGATTTTATTTTGCTTTTGAAATTATGTAATGGGAAGACTGTGGAGGGTATTTGTGTCCATACGTCTATGCCATGGATTTGGTGGTGATGATTTTGTATTTTTTGGGATGAGCTCTAAACATCACTTGAAGTCTAAAAAAAGTCCATTCAAGACAGATACAAGGATTGTTGGCCTTTTGTTTAAGAGTTACAGGAAAGCCCAAAATTGACCAAAAAGATCAAAAGACCAGTTACAGCTTGGTCTGGGAAACTGCAGTTCTGTGGGCTCCTGATGCTTGCATGCCTGCGTAGTAGCATTAGTTTTAGTTGAATAGTTTCTAGCTGTTGTTTTTACGCTTGTGCTTTAGTAGTGAGTTAAATAATTTCTGAACATTTATAACAAATATTTTTTTGTATTCAGAAGATATCCTATACTTGGAGGATTGTACAAATAAGACCTGTCCTGCTCTGTGACAATGAAACTTAAGTGTTTAAGTAGAGCATACTGAAAAGGTATTTGTGATGCCTTAGTAAAAACTATGGAATTAAAGTTCTGCTTTCGTTTACTTCATAGTAATTGGTGATCTGAAAGAAAAAAATGTTACACTGATCCTTTGTGGGGTTCTCCTTCCTGCCCCCTCCGCTCCCTCCCTTTTTAAGTGGTACGTTATCATGTTCCAGTTAGTGTGTTACAGAAGATAACAGACACAGTTGTCACAGGGGGTGTGGTAACATAAGATCCTTGCTACTGCTGGGTTAAAGCAAGCTCACTGTTCCCCAAGAAGTGGCACTTGTACAGGACTAGCTCTTTTTTAGGAAGCAGCGTTTGTCTAAGTGTGACCTCTAGTCTCTGTCAACATGGTAACAGTCTGGCAGTAGCATCTCAACAGTTTTGATACTCTACGCATTTCTTACTACTAAGCTGGAATGTGTAAGCTCCTCCAAATTGGGAGAAAGACTTTCATTGGAAAACAGAAATGGTTTTCCTAGTGTTGTACTGAAGACAATGTCTTGTAGGAATCTCTTCCCAATAATTCTGCAGTCTAGAAGTACTTATTCAGACACAATAAAATGGACTTTTTCATAATCTGCTGACTCTTGCAGACATGTTGTGGGACAGGTAAAGTATTGGAGATAGGAAAATTGTAACCTATGTTTATTTTGCTAAGATTGGAGTTCTTAGTCTGTGTTAACATTTTTCTGTGTTGTGATGCATGATTAGCCCCTAGTCTTCAGATACTGTACAAGTAGAAGCATTTTGGAGAGCAGTCCCAGAGTAATCATAAGAATTCAGTACTAATGTACATGACAAAGGGAAAAACTGGCATGCTGCGTACTAAAAGAATCCAAATAACCAAACCAACTCTTGAGGTTCAAAAGTTCAGAGCAAACAATTCAAACAAGAGGCTAGTGGTTTTTACACCTGTACTTTGTTTGCTTTCAATTTGAACATAAGAAGGACATGAAACTGTTGGAACAAGTCCAGAGGAGGGCTATGAGGATGATAAGGGGGCTGAAGCACCTCCCATATGACGGCAGGCTGAGAAAGTTGGGGCTGTTCAGCCTGGAGAAGAGAAGCTGTGTGGGGACCTCATAGCAGCCTTCCAGTATCTGAAGGGGGCTACAAGGATGCTGGAGAGAGACTCTTCATCAGGGACTGTAACAGTATGGCAAGGGGTAATGGGTTTCAACTTGGATAGGGGAAGTTCAGGTTAGCTATAAGGAAGAAGGTTTTTACTGTGAGTGTGATGAGACACTGGCACTGGTTGCCCAAGGAAGTTGTGGATGCCCCATCCCTGGCAGTGTTCAAGGCCAGGTTGGAAGCCTTGGGAGACATGGTCAAGATTGAGGCAGAGGGGTTAGAACTATATTATCTTAAGGTGCTTTCCAACCATAACCATTCTATGAGCTCTTATTTTCTGTCTTCCTATCTTTCAACACTTCATTCAACAAGTATTCTCTTTTTCTGCTAATCACTGGTCCCTTTAGAACAAGTGAATATGGTAAAACAGTACTGACAGTGCTGTGGAGCCAATAAGTGAACTAAAGGTGACTTCTATGAGGTATGATGTCAAAGATGATCATAAAGTAAGGTCAGAAAGACATAAAATATTTTTATACACATGCAGTAAAACTCATTTGAAAGCTGGGTATAATTCACACAACTACTTCAATGAAATAAACTGTATGTTGCAACTATTGGCAGTGCTTCTTTTGTATCGTTTTTATTTCCTCATTTTCCTTATATCAGTTTAATGTATCTGATTTAAAATTCCTGTTCCTTCTCTGCTTTGCTTAGCAGATCCATAGCTAATCTTTTTAGGATGATGTTAATGGTTATTGCAGTATAAGACCAAATGATAATGTACAAGCTAAATTAACTTGGACACCAAAACACTTTAATCACACATGCATGTGATTTTGCAACTTCTTTGTACGGTGGGAGATGTGATGTGCTCCAGAGGAAAAGTCATGAGAATTAGTGGTGATGTTCCAACTCTGGTCAGGTGCCCTGTATTCTTTCTCCACTCTTATTCTGGGTGCTGAATGAAGTGTCCAAGCTAAAATGTAAGAGAGTAATTTTACTGTTATTATCTGGGACAGTATTTAATGGTTTGGATCAAAATGCTTGAGCATAAAATGGATGTTATAAATATTTAACCTGAGGAAGTGAGTGTCTTTTGTTTACTTATTTTGGTTTATCATGCTTAGTAGATCACTAAAGTTTGAATATGGTGCTATTTGTTAAGAAACTTTCTTATAATCTATTGAATTTTTTCTGTTGATAAGATATCTGGGTCTTAATAAATTGACATGTGTTAGGATTAAATAAATTTAAATTACATGCCAAGTTTTGATTGTAATTTAAATATGTCAGGTTTTGCTTCTGTATCTTGAGCGTGACATTGAATGAATGAGGTTGTGATGTCTTTTTTTTTTTTTTAGACATTATTTGATAATCAGATCAATGCTTCAAAAAAGGAAGACTCAGAAAGCATTAATAAAAATGATTCCTCAAAGAAGATGTCTGTTGAGAGAGTTTATCAGAAAAAGACTCAGCTTGAGCACATCCTCCTGCGTCCAGATACTTACATTGGGTCAGTTGAACCATTAACTCAGGTAAGCGTCACTAAGTTTAGTCTTAATGGTTATTGTTGTTTTGATGATAAAATGACTATTCTGGTTAACAAATAGGCACAACTCTACTTTTTTGAGTATTTTGAATTATCATGCTAGGAACTGTGGTCATGTTTATGTATGTATGTGCAAGAAGGGAGCACAAGAAAACTTTTTAAAGCGGTGCTTGGCCATTTGAAAAAACATGCTCAGAAAAATGTTGCAGTTCAGTGTAAGCATGTAGTCATGTGTGTGTGTATATATGTGTTTACAAACATGCCTAAACACACATGCCCACATATATTTGTAAGTAACGTTTGCTCAAGATGCAAAAATGTTTTGGTCTGTTTAAGTAGAGAGCAATGAATTTAAGCCTCTTCTCGGCACTTTTTTTCAGCTGTTTTTGTGAAGTTGCAAATTGCTTTGAACTTCACTGTCTATACTTGGAGTTCCCCACTAATCAGAAAATAATGGATTTTTGTTATTGAAGTCTTTGAGGGTACAGTTGTAATTTTTGCCAAACTTCTGCTGCTGCTGCTTTTGTCTCATATGACAGCAGCAGTCAGATGGGAGGAGTAAAGTTCCTGAGGTAAATAGATCTTATAGAGTCATAGACTGGCTTACCAAGACAGTAAATATTTTTATTTTATTTCTTTTTCCATGTAGTTAATGTGGGTTTATGATGAAGATGTAGGAATGAATTGCAGAGAAGTTACCTTTGTTCCAGGCTTGTACAAGATCTTTGATGAAATCCTTGGTAAGTATTTTTAACAATAATATTGCTTTAGCTTTATAGAGTACATACTTTTCTGAGTTCTCTCAAAGTACATTAATTCATATCTAAGTTTATATCACATACTTAGAGTCCCATTAAACTGCAGCGCATGAAAATATTAGCACTTTCCAGCACTATATTACAGTTTAAAGAGAATAGAGTTTTCAGTTGAACTTGTAAGAAAGTGTAAGTAGTTGTTACTTAATGTCCAAACTGTGTCATTCTTTATGATCAGCTTTGTTAAAAGAATTTCAGTCTGCGAATTTAATTAGGACCACGGTTTTAAGTAGAATTTGAAAGAAGATTATTCTTCTGAAAGAAAATAACTCAAAGTTGTAAGTTAACTTTGATCATTTCATGAATCATTAAAACTAGCTTCTCCTGTACAGCATGATAGTGGTGGTGATGGTGGTTCTTAGATGGATTTCTGGACTTCTCACAGTTTTAAAATGAATAAGTATTGTCCTGCCATTTAAGCCGTGGTGACTCAGGCACAAACAAGTGATTCCAAGAGTCACTGTGACTTATGATCACACAAACATAAACTGATCTGGTGATGCATATAATTTTCAAGTGTTTTTAACATACATAGCATAATACGTGTAATGAATATCCAAACAAGCACAAGAGAAGAATTAAGTGCTCAGTGTCTTAAGAAGAGTTATGAGAACAGGCTCGCAAAATACATTTCTATATTTATTTGTAAGGCAGTCTAACTGCTAGAAATGGTAATTACAAGAAGGTTGCAAAGAATCTTCTTCCAGTCAATGAATCATATTTATAGAATTCAGTAGTAAGATACAGAATATACAAAGATACAGCAGATTAAGAAATACCTGGACCATTATAACTTTTGATGGAATATGTATACAATCAGTTTTACAGTTCAAGTAATTAATTATTGCTCCTACAAAGTGTTAATTTGTGCTACTGTGTTTCATAGTAAATGCTGCGGATAATAAGCAGAGGGACAAGAATATGACTTGTATTAAAATATCCATTGATCCGTAAGTAAAAGCTTATTTTCACTTACTTTCCTGCCAGTGCTATTGTAGTTTAGATGTGTACAAATGATTTTACTAAATAAATTTGTTAGCAATTTTTTTAAAAACAAAATAATATTTTTGGAATAATTTCCATTACCTTCCTATTTTAATATGAAAAGTGGTTAACAGTAAGTACTGCAAATCTAAATTTGTAATAATTTAATTTACTTTCCTAAATCACTCATTAATGTTTGATTCAATGAAACTTAAAACCAGAAGATCATAAAATTCATTATGAGATGAAAGCTTGAAAGTATATAATTATAACCAGCCAGGTTACTCAAGAATCATGAATCAAGAATCATGAGGTTTTGTAACATAATTTTGCACTTCTTGAACTTCCATGTTAACTCCTTTACCATTAGGATAAGGTTATGTTTGAATTAGCTATATCACAGTGAAACTTCTGATTGCGTATGTCATTACCATTGGTTTTCAAAATAGAATATTTAAAGTATTTCTTGATGAAAAGTTCCAGGTTAAATAGATGTTGATTGGGTTCCTTTAGTAGAACCTTTTCAGTGACATGTAACTGAACAATAAATGTTTTAGACACTTAACTTTCACACCTGATCTTTAGGATAAATATGCCTAGAAGAAATTTTTCTTCAGTTTTTTTATGCATTATCAGTTTCTGTAGACAAAATTGCTTTTATCATGGAGTGGGAGGGAAATGGTAGTATAAATCTGCCTGACCTGTCCTGATACTCCACACTGAAAATTCTGTGTGAGAGCTCCAAGTATTAACAATGCCAGATGTTGATGGATTTTGGCACCAATGCATAAGATAAATTACAATGTTTATCATAACTGGCAATTAATGGTTTTAAACAGATGGTAACTTGTCTGTGTCTGCGTGGACTTCAATGAAATGTGCAAAGCCACTTCTCTAACTAAATTATAATCCTGTCACTAAACATCAGGATTCTGTTGCAGATCATGTTGATAGTGAAAGCTCTTCAAACAGGTTTTGGGGAGTTATTACTACTATATAAAATACTGTCGTGTTATTGAACGATTATGCTTCTTTTTCTAAGACATAAATAAATGTGTTGTGGGTTTTTTTGTTTGTTTGTTTAAAAATTGATAGAGCTGTGAATAAACATGGTAAGAATGTGGTCTTTTATAATATTTTCTGTAATTATTTAAACAGGTAAAACGTATGCAGGAATCTGTTTTCAAGATTTCATTAATTGGCTTAATGCCTTCACTATTTTATAGGGAATCAAACATTATCAGCATATGGAATAATGGGAAGGGTATACCAGTTGTAGAACACAAAGTAGAAAAAGTATATGTACCTGCTTTAATCTTTGGGCAGCTGTTAACATCCAGTAACTACGATGATGATGAGAAAAAAGTTACAGGTAAGATGATTTAACATGCCTTGTTTTAGTCAATTAAGCTTTCAGGTGTTTGCTTTTCAATATACTTCTTAGTTTTTGTCTTCCTGTAAGAGATGATTGCTTAGTCACCATTTTATAGCTCTATAGTAGAGTGAAATGACTTAAAGATGTTCTTAATACCAGTATTTACAGAGAACTTTGCATATAAGCATTTAAACTCTCATGTTCTTGAAATGAAGGAAAAAAATTAATCTAATATAAAATTAAGGTACAATTTATCATTTACTAATTATTTACTAATCGTAAAGTAACCCTAATTTAGATCATGGATGTGAAAGTTAGCATGTTTTGCCCAGTATGATGCAGGGTGATTTGGATCTGATCATAACCTAGTTTATATCTGGATAAGGCTATTGAAGTCACTTGCCTTTCACCAAGCAACTGGTAGATCAATATAAGGGAAGCAGTGGGAGCATCCTGGCCTTGGAGGAAGGAGCAAACTGCTCATTTTGAGGCAGAAGCAGTTGCACCAGATTGGAAATAGTGTGAAACTCCATTTCTGCCATCTTTGATAGCTGTATTGACATATAGCCCAAGAACATTTTACTTTATTGGCATATTCTTGTATATCACAAAATATGGTTCTGCTGTAAAAAACTTACTATGTGTTGCTTTTTCAGGTGGGCGCAATGGTTATGGTGCAAAACTTTGTAATATATTTAGTACAAAGTTTACAGTTGAAACTGCTTGCAAGGAATACAAACACAGCTTTAAGCAGGTATAGAAATGATCTCAACATTTTTTTTCCTTTGCTGTAATTATAAATTTAAATTTTAACACATTTTCTATATTTCATTAATATTTTATGGAATGAAACTGTCGTGGTTTAAACCCAACCAACCACACAGCTCGTTCACTCACTCAACCCCCCTTCTTGCCCTCCCCTGCTTCCAGAGAGATGGGGGGAGAATCAAAAGAATGCAACTTCCACAGGTTGAGATAAGAACAGTTTAGTAACTAAGGTATAACACAAATCACTGCTGCTACCACCAATAATAATAATGATACAGGAAAAGAATACAACATCCCATCAACCACAACAGATAACTCATGACACCCCACCAACCGAGTGCTGACCGACCAACTCCTCCAACCACCCCGAGAGAACTAGGCCTTCCGGATCACCCCCCGTTACATCCTGGGCATGACGTGCTATGGTATGGAATACCTGTTTGGTCAGTTTGGTCCTGTCAGTACAGTCCTATCCCTCCTTCCTTCCGGTTTCCCCTCCTCCCTGGCAGAGCATGAGGCTCACCAAGTCCTTGGTCAGGGCAAACATCGCTCAGCAACAACCAAAACCATCGGCCTTATCAGCCTTGTTCCTGGGTTAAGTCAAAACACCAGCTACTAAAGAGAAGAAAAACTGACTGCAACTGCTGAACCCAGGACAAATGCCTATCTAGAAAGTGTCAGGTTAAACAAGCCATCTTTGAAGACATGTGAGGATAAAATCATCTATTAATTTCCTTTTCCATATTTCTGTGGGGGAAAAAAAAAAGTAAGAGGAGTTAAAATAAACAGAGAAGGACCACAATATTGCCTATACACAAAAGCCACGCTGACCATTTTGTTTGTGAACTTGGGGACCTGAAGACGTAATCATGACCCACTTGAAGTCATA
>NDXB01019560.1:0-24995 GCA_002631895.1 Agapornis roseicollis
CTGTCAGTACAGTCCTGTCCCTCCTTCCTCTTGGCCCCCCTCCTCCCCGGCAGAGCATGAGGCACACATCGCTCAGCAACAACCAAAAACATCGGCCTTATCAGCCTTGTTCCTGGGTTAACTCAAAACACCAGCTACTAAAGAGAAGAAAAATTGACTGCAACTGCTGAACCCAGGACATTATAATAAGAATAACAACATAAAGTAACACAAGATAAGCAAGTATCTGCAAGTATCGTATTGGATGTCAAAGCTATTCGGTAGTATCACTTGTAGAGCAAAAATCCAAAAAGGATTTTGTTATCTCTATAGATATGATTTCCATAACACTCAGAGGACTTTGAGTCCATTCTAAAAATAAAATTTGTCTTCAGCAGTTATCCAGGATTCGCATTTAATTCAGTTTGAACAATAGCTGCAGAGGTGAAAGAGATTGGATAGCTCTGACCTCCTGTGGGTGAGAATCAGAATCACTGAAAACAATTGGCTGAGCTAGTGACATCAGTGAGATAGGCATCGGGCAAATAAAAATCTTTAGTTCAAATTCTAAAGAAAAGTTTCAAAGCACCTTTTAGCAAGAATTGGTGAATCTTTTATACATTGACTCCAGCAATATACAGTGATGTAAGACAACGATGTATTAATTACTCTCCAGTGGTATACTGTAAAAAATTAACAATGTGTGATAACCACTGTAACGTAAGTGACCTTATTTCTAATGCTACTGGTTACTCTGATGTAATTGCTAGTCCTATCATCTCTTTTCTGAGTTATTTCTGCTGTGCTGCAGAAATGTAGTTGTGGGCAGATACGAAAAGAGAACTGAATTTACAGCATGTATTGAGGATTAGCACTCAGCTTTACAAGTTTCCCTTATTCTGCATTAGCTGTGATACATGTGACCATGTTGCTATTATAATTTAAAAGACCATTTTAAGGTACGCTGCATTTTTTTAATTTTCACTTACTGAATGAACATGTCAAGGGTTGCCAAGCTGCTAGTTTGCCTCTTACTGCAACATGGCGGAATTTGCAATGCAAATATAGCAGGTAACCTTAAAATGGGAAAATCCTTTGTGTTAAAGTGGAACATTGAAAATGTCTATATCCTCCTTATGAACCTATATTTTTTTTAAACTTAGATTGAGTGGAAAGATAGATTGTCAAATATTCATAGATTCTCACTGTCCATGACATTAAAAAGACAGCAGCTCTTATTAAATACTGTTGGATATTGACTTTCTACTTCAGTTTTGAGAATTATTTCCTTTTAAAAATACTTAAATATATTTTTAATGAATATATTGCATTTTTCTACTTGATAATAATAATAAAATAATAATATAATTTCTTATATGAATAAACAACTTCTCATTTTTTTTTTTTCCCCCAGGGTTTGGCATGCTTCTTCATGTTCTGTCAGTATGTGTTGGATAAGGTTAACCTTTTTGGCATGTGAGAACCACCTTACACTGAAAGGCATTACTAGGATAGATTCTACATGGAATTGATAGACATCATCTCTCATAGGACACTAAGTTAGAGGTTGAAGTTAAATCAAAGTATCAGCAACCTGTGTCGTTTTACTAGTCAAAACACAAAACTTTGAATGCAGACTTATTAGACCAAATTTTGTTTCCAGCCTTCAGTAGCCATGCATTCACAATTTTGCAGTTGCAGTTTTGCAGATGGGGTAGAATTCCCTGTCCTTTACTTTTTTGAGCGTCTGCCTGCTCTTACAAATTTATTTGCTAGCTCTCATCTATAGAGAAAGTTCAGAGCTTTAACTTGAGATATTAACTTCTATGGATTTCAATAATCCTGAATACATCACTTTTAGTTAAATTTATGGATCATAATTTTGGCTAAGTTAGAAAAGGCATGGAGTTAGCTGGAAAAAGAAGAAAAAAGGGCACTCCAAAATCAAATTTAGGATGACAGAAATAAGTTATAAGAATATTGCTTTTAGGCCAGTTTGACAGTCAAAGATCCTATAAACAATTCTATATTGAATTATTAATTATTAATTATGACTTCCATATAACTGCTCATAAGCTTGATGTTAGCTATTCCCTCAAGTATCTTTAGAATCAAGGACTAAGTCTTCTGAATTCAGCCCATAAATTCAAAAGCAAGAGGAGAGTCCAGAGCTTGAAAAATTTGCTCCTCTAGCAGTAATAGAAATATATGGGCTTCATGCTTGTTTGTTTTACTTTCTTATCTGTGTATGAAATTCTCCCTTGTTACTGGTTATTTCACAGTACAAAGTGTTTTTTATTTGTCAAAATAATAAAAAAATATAAATCAGAAGTATTGCATGTGGTGAAGAGGGTTTGGGGAGTAGGAAAAGTCAAGAAAAGGACAATCAATATTTCTTCATCATATCTCTAGAGGCTTCTAAAGCTCCATTTACAAAATATGAGACATTTTAAGACAGAAAAATGTTGCATATAAAAGGCACTAAAAAGGGGGGGCATTTGCCAATTTTTATTAAGAGAAAGCATAGCATAGTAAGTGGATGCTTCAATGTCAGATAAAGCTGTAAAAATGATGGGTAGAGTAAGATGGACTGTGGTCCACTGATGCTACTGTGACAGGTTTATCTTATATATAGCACATATGGAATGGCATACACGTGCATTTTGGGCAACCTAAGCATGAATTCAGTATATTTATGTGTAGGTGCTGCCAGTGCTGTCCTCTGTGTGGTTGCATGAGTGTATGGATAATGTAGGAAGACATGATTTCCTGTCTTCTTGCATTTAACTAGCTAGCTGTAAATTGCTTCTTCTCCAGGGGGACCTGCTGCTGACTAATTTTATCATCTTCTGGCTACATCTTTGAAAGTAAAAATGGTGCCAGCTTTTGTTGCCTTTCATGCTAGCTAGCACAGTCTGGCCACATCCATAATGATAAAATAGTTTAGACCTCAGGACTGAGCAATCACATGCAAACTGCTTACTGTGAATGGTATCTGTCCTGTGTTAATTATTAAATCATGACCAGAAATAGTCTGGGCGATCTGGCCTTGCCTGCAATTCTAAAAACCTAACAATTCAGGTAACTGTATTCCTGTTACTGCAAGCACATCTGTGCATTGCTTAAGTTTTTAATGCACAGGCAAACTTAGAAGGGAATTCCTCTTACCAGTTTTAGAAGCCAGATTTAGCTGTAGATTAGAAAGCCTCTGTTAAGGGGTTGTCATATGAACATCCACATGAATGCTGATTGTCTACACTCTAATTATGGACTAGTAAAATCAAGTTGATAGAGATATTGGAGCTATTCATCTTTTTGATGAAGAGCCATTTGTCGTCATTGACCACAGCCTAGGGGCAGTCAGCGCATTTTGCTTTTCATCATAGTGTATAAAAGTGTATAAAAGACATCCACACAGGTATGTAAAATATGAAAGAAGCCCATGGGATTCTCATGCCTTTCTGGGACATCAGCTGGAGACCACATGGGATACACTGGGATATTCCAAACAGCACTAGATGCCTTCTTTAAGCAGCTGAATCTAGCTTGGTTACTTCTAGTATGCATTTCATAAAATCTGTTTTAAATTCTTGTTTGAGGATGGGGTAAAATCAACTTCTGGAAAATCTTAATTCTTTCATAATTATCAGGGGAACCTGGCATGATTTTACCATTACTACCTGTTAGGTGACTTCAGCTTAAAGGATCTAGGATCTATAAGTAGATCATGCATCTGCCCATGTGTTTGAACCTCACTACTACATTGAAAACAAGTATACACTATAATAAATTTGCTGATAAGAAATTAAAGATCTTTTGCAATTATCCTGCTTTCATTCTAATACATAAGGAGATAAGCTGTAGCATGCAGGAGATGATGGGAAAGCCAGACCTGGACATATTACAAAGGTAAGAATTAATTTCTGACTTTTTACAAAAGGGTCATGTTATGCAGTGTGATCTCCCATGTTGTCATTTAAAGGATATCTGAGATTCTCTCATCGCCATTCATGTGACCATGAAAAGAACACTTCTGAGCAGTCTTCTAGCAGACTGCCTGGCTGATTAAATTCTATTCTTATGATGTCTTTTGGAAAGATTCACTGCTGAATTCAGATTACGGAGGGAAGTTTTTGGATGCAAATGATAGAATTGTAGGTTGGTTTTATTGTTTTTTTTTTTTTTTTTTTTTTTTTTTTTTTTTTTTTTTTTTTTTTTTTTTTTTTTTTTTTTTTTTTTTTTTTTTTTTTTTTTTTTTGGTTGGTTGGTTGGTTTGTTTGGTTGGCTTGTTGGTTATTTTTCTGTTTCATTTGTCTTCTGCACTGAATATAGGTGTCTAGATGTTGGCAGTCAGGGGGTTGCAGGGGTGGCCTCTGTGGGAAGAAGTCAGGGCCTAGACCATGCTGGATGCGACTAGTTCCACGTGGTTCCAGCCAGCTCTGCAATGGACCCACCATAGGACACAGCTGAGCCCATAAGTATGGTGGCATGTCTGCAAAAAGTGCAGAAGAGGAGGGAAACAAGAATAGGAAACAGCAGAGGGAACACCAAGGTAAGAAGAGGGTGTGCTTCATGGTGCTCCATGGGGCAGATATCCACTGCAGCCTTTGGATGAGTCACACCAAAGCAGATTAATATTTCCTGAAGGAGTGGCAGCCTTTGGAGAAATCACACTGAAGCAGTTGTTCTTTTCAGCAGGACTGCTGCCTATGGGAAATCTGGTGCTGGAGCAGGAGAAAGTGTGAAAGAAGTGGCAGAGGGGAACAAGTATGCACTGACCTTAATCTCTCATCCCACTTCCCCTCTGCACTGCTCAGGCAGCAAGTAGAGAAAAAAAGAGTGAAGGAGTGAAGTTGAGTCTGGAAAAAGGGGAAGGAAAGGTGCTGTTTTAACATTTGTATTTTTTCTCTCAATGCAAATCTTTTTTCACTGACTGCACTTTAATTTTCTCCAAGATGAGTCCCTTTTCCCTCACTTCTTCCCCTGCCCCTTTGAGGAGTAGGAGTGAGTGAACAGCTGGGTGAGCCAAAGCTAAACCACCACCATTTCAAACACATTTGAGATTAATATGAAATATAATATCATATGTACTCTTTACTAATGAATTGTAAGAAAGCATCCCTGAGAACATTACATAGATACTGAGTTTCATCATGATTTCATAGCTAACATTTTTAATGTACATTGATTACATTGCCTTAGGCTTGATCTATTTGCCTCATACTTAGGCATCTTAAGCCACACAAAGTACTCTCGGGAGAATCTCGTACTTCAGAAGGAGATCACATTCCTGTAGGTTTTATGTTTTATACTTAATACGATGGGGTTACGGAACTGATGGGCAGGGATAGAGCAGTCATCTAACTTGACTTGTGCAAAGCGTTTGACACTGTCCCACATGACATCCTTGTCTCTAAATTGGAGAGACATCAATTTGATAGGTGGACCACTCGGTCAATAAAGAACTGGTTGGATGGCAGCGCGCAAAGGGTTGTGGTCAATGGATCAGTTTCAGGCTGGAGGCCAGTGATGAGTGGTGTCCCCCTCAGGGATTGGTGTTGGGGCCAATCCTGTTCAACATTGCTGGTGACATGGACACTGGGATTGAGTGTGCCCTCAGCAAGTTTGCCAATAACACCAAGCTGTGTGGTTGGGTAGATACACTGGAGGGAAGGAATGCCATCCAGAGGGACCTTGACACACTTGTGAGGTGGGCTGATGCCAACCTCATGAAGTTTAACCATGCCGAGTGCAAGGTCCTCCACCTGGGTCGGAGTAATCCCAGGCACAGCTACAGTTGGGCAGAGAAGAAATTCAGAGCATCCCTATGAAGAAGGACTTGGGGGTGTTGGTTGATGAGAAAATGAACATGAGCCAGCTTCAGTGTGCGCTTGCAGCCCAGAAAGCCAACCGTATCCTGTGCTGCATCAAAAGGATCGTGACCAGCAGGTCAAAGGAGGTGATCCTGTCCCTCTGCTCTCGTGAGACATCACTTGGAATGTGCATTTCTGGTGTCCTCAACATAAAGAGGACATGAAGCTGTTGGAACAAGTCCAGAGGAGGGCCACAAGGATGATCAGGGGACTGGAGCATCTCCCATACAAAGACAGCCTGAGAAAGTTTTAGCTGTTCAGCCTGGAGAAGAGAAGGCTGTGTGGAGACCTCCTAGCAGCCTTCCAGTATCTGAAGGGGGCCTATAGGGAGGCTGGTGAGGGACTTTTTTTAGGGACTGTAGTGACAGGACAAGGGGTAACAGGTTCAAACTTAAACAGGGGAGGTTTAGATTGGTTATAAGGAAGAGATTCTTTCCTGTTAGGGTGGTGAGGCACTGGAATGGGTTGCCCAGGGAAGTTGTGAGTGCTCCATCCCTGGCAGTGTTCAAGGCCAGGTTGGACGAAGTGGCATGGTTTAGTGTGAGGTGTCCCTGCTTACTGTAAGGAGGTTGGAACTAGATGATCTTAAGGTCCTTTCCAACCCTAACTATTCTATGATTCTATGATTCTATATTTGTATGCACATGTCTTTCATATCTTATGATATCTGAAATGACACTATTTACCAGATGCTAACAGCTGTTAAATTAAATATCTCTTCAGACTCTTCTAACTGAACTGACTACATTGTTTGGACTAACCTAGTAAAAGTTAATCCATTTAAGTATGGGTATTTGCATTTAGGTAACAATATCAAAGTAACTGTTAGCCTTCACATCCAATCCTTTGTGCTCTGGGTTTTATTTTCTGTTTCCTTTTTTTTTTTTTTTTTTTTTTTTTATTTTTTGCAATTTTTTTTTGTCTTGTTTTTCAGTGCTGTTTCTCTCTGAGCAGAAAATAAGTGTGTATATACATGTTTGAGTGTCCAGGCTATAGTAGGAAATAAGCAAAGCCCTTTCTAAAGAATAAAAGAACAANTTTTTATGACTTTACTGATTGCAAATTTGAAACATATGAGGTCAGTACCCTGTTTAGTTTACTGGTGCTTCAAAACTGAGTTCCATTTATTGAAATAACTGAAGAAATACAGTTACAGTTTGAATGAGTCTGTCTTGGTTGTATATCACAGAAAACTTGTTTTCTACATTAAAATACATTCTGGCAAAATTCATTCAGCCTTAGGCAGAATATTATGTACACAGATACTCTTTGTAGTTTAGAAGTTTGGGAAATACACTTTAAGAAAGTTAAAACTGATCATCTTTAATTTAGTCTCCAGGTCTTTTCAGCATTACTCATACCCTCATCATTATCTTACCCTTACAGCATTATAAAATACTAGTGTAATTAAGATGAGTATCTTACAAGATTTCTCCTGAGGAAATTTATTACAGCAAAAGAATATTTCCCCGTTTTTGACAGCATGAGACATAACTTCCCTTTATTTTCATAGAATTGATAATATATGACTCCACTACACAATAAAGAAATCTTCTAAATGATTAATGTCTTTAAATACAATGCTAATAATTGCAGAATACCAAATGGGTAAAACTACTCTAGTACTGTTTTATGAATAATGTGATTTCATAGTCAGAATTAAAATACTTAATAGAGTTGCTCTAATGCCAAGCTCTATTTTCAGTCATCTCAAGTATATGTTATTACCAAGGAATGTAAATTGAGCCAATATTTTAAAAGACAGAAAGTCAGATAGCAAGATAGAGAAGTCAGCATGGACAAACTTGCACCCACAAGTCAAAAAACATTTTTGCATAGTTTTACAGAAGTGTTTAATACTAGTATCAAACATTAAGCAAATCAGGTAGATGTACATTACACACCCTTGAGACATTTCTTTAATTAACTACAATAAAAATAATAATAATAAAAGAAGCTTGATGTCCACAATGACCTTCAAGGGAACACATAAACATTTTCATCCAACTGCATGAAAAATGGTTAGCTTTGTTCTGTATACAAAGTTTTAAATCAAAAATAGTGGCTAGGTGCAGAATCAACAGCTGTTTAATCAATTCAAGAAAAGCAGAATTTTTATGTTAAGGTCTTCACTGTGTTTATAGTCAAAGACAAGTAGTGGGATTGGTATACTTGAGAACAAAAGTTATTAGATTTTTAGTGGCCATATTGTACTTGTGTCCCCTTAGGAAAGGTAATTTTATCTACTGAGATATCTTTATTTTTTCCTACACTCACTATCTCAATACATACATGCAATAATCTCTGTTACACATACAAACACAAAATGTAATATTTTATGATCCCTGTTATTTTGTCAGTTTGTTTTGCAAACCGATAACTGTGTATGGTAAGGGGATAAAAATGAAGAGTGACCAATGATATTCCAGTGCATTAATTAATCCCTTAAATTGCCAGTGATGTCTGTGTTTTCGTATCTATTCTATAATGTAGTATGCAGACCAGGAACTGCTAGAAAAAAATTAGAGAAGAATAAATTAGTAAAAAAGAATACCTAACATTTAAGTAGAAATTTTTGGGCTTGGGAAACCTCATGATTTTAAGAGTTAATATTAAAGATGCTCCTGACACTGACTTTTGACAATTTTGTATTAAAAACACAACACCTAACAACAACAGTCTAACATACAGCAGGTGGTTTTGCTTTCCAGAATTTTCTTTTTTATGTTAAAAAACTTAATAGATAATTTAGTATTATGTGTGGAATCTAGAAAACTGCAAGTATTCTTATGACAGTTAACATTTTTCGATCTATCCTGACAGAAGTGCCAAAGCAAGGAAGATAATTTAAGAGATGTGTCTGCCCTCTAAAGACACATACAGCATTTTAGTGGACTTTTAATTGCCTTTAAATTAGTTAACTTCAGTTCTTGAAATAACTTAGCAACAGGCAAAGGGATCCTTGTGGGTTTCTTCACTTCAGATTTACTGTCCTATTTTCAAAGAAATAAATAGAAGATTATATGAATGGACCAATTCAGGAATTCAAGGCTGGACTTTTTTGACTCACATAGAAAATTAGAAAAATAGTGCCTTAACAGTTCCCTTATGGAAAACTGGAGGAGAAGGAATGCTCCTAACTCTAAAGATGCACCTGAAAAAAACTTTTCATTATCTCTATTGAAATGTGACTGAAAGACTATATAGCAAATTTACCAATTTCACCATGTGGGGAGAGGACCTTGCTCTGTTCATCATTTCTTTGTGCAGTCTTAACCTTATGATTGTTTTAAATCATTCAACTCAGCTGGTCAGTGTGAATAGTGGATTACAGAGGCAGCATTTCAAAGCTGCAAGATCCATTTTCACTTTCTCTTGAAGAGACATGCTGCAGTTATTTCAGTCCACTCAAATGGCAGAGAAGCAGGGAAATCAAAGCAGTAACAGAGAGTACAAGCAAGGCTTATGTCTTCTGGGCCTGATTCTCATACCTTCCATGTGCAGAAGGTTGACGCTTCTTGCTCTTTACATCTAAAGGCCAGATTCCCCCCCCGTAGATAAGAGACAAAGGAGTCAGTAGCATACAAGATCTGCTCTTTCTTCTTCTCTGGGTTGCTCCTACATTTGTCTCCTAATAGATATCACCTACTTTTGTGTTTTCTATCATACTTTAAAAAAAAAACCCAACCCATATATTACCTGAGGTTCTTTTCTGAAATACACCCTGACCCCCACTGGCTGCTATTCCTTTTTCAGCTGGGCTGCAGTCTTCTGTCAGCTATTGCTAATTGGTCCCTTAGTTGAGCTAGAGAAATAATTGGTTTATATTGGCCTTTTTGAGCTGTGATAGAGTCTTTACATCTTATTCACAATATTTCTAAATACCTAGCACACTGAAAGATTCAAAAGAGCAGAGCTTTAAAAATTCTAGTACATTTGGCATTAAAAGTTAGCCCCTAGAGTCTGTCTTTGGATTTGACTAAGATTGCCAGTCTTAACTTGGACATTCTGCAGCGGATATAGATGGAGATTTTGCACAGAATCTTTCAAATGGGTTCAGCGATCAAAGGATATGCTGCTGTCTGACCTAGCAGAGTGCAGTTAACTGGTTTCCCCATAGAAATATATGTACACCCTTCACTGTAATCCTGCCAAATGAGGTAACATTCGTCTTTACAGTGGGCTGTGACTGTACCAACTGAATACTTAAGGATCACAGTCAAAGTTCTGAAAAAAGACACTGATAGATTGTGTTTCAGAGTGGTGACAGGATGTATTGTTTGTGGAAAGAAAATACTTGTGGCAACATGCCTACTTCCTCAGGTCCTGGAGCACAGCCAGCTACATTGATATTATGACACAAATGAGTTTGTTAAGTACATTTAATGGTGTATCAACTTGTTTCATTTACCTGATAGCAGCTTTTTATCATTCTTAAGAGTCTGCAGTTTATTTTGTTTGCTTTTCATTTTTCTTTGTAGTGCATAAGCCATCCAAATTTTTTTGGCATGAATTTCAATGCTGTTTACATTATCAGACCCGAAAATGTATGGGATCATTTTGATTTGTTGTTTGTTCAGCTTCTCTTTTACCAGTGTCCAGCAATAGTGTTCTCTAATTGCCCCATTTATTTTGTTTGAATAGTAATCAATCATGCATCTGAAGTAATCAGCTTTAGGAGAATAAATATTTTTTTAATGAGTTTCACCTATATACTTGCACTGCAACTTGCAATGCAAGTGTGACTTTAATAATGTTTAGTGTATTTTTTGGCATACTTCCATTAAATTTCATGAAGCCATTTTATGTCAAAAAATTTTTTAGCAAAATAAAAGATGGGAATTAAAAACAATTGGACTGTTTTCTATACTCTCTTCCAGCTCTCTCTGGACACATATACATAGAATCATAGAATAGTTAGGGTTGGAAAGGACCTTAATATCATCTAGTTCCAACACCTCACACTAAACCATGCCATGCAAGGCTTTGTCCAACCTGGCCTTGAACAGTGCCACGGATGGAGCATTCAAAACCTCTCTGGGCAACCCATTCCCGTGCCAGGGACACCTTACACTAAACACTAAACTCAGCCACAGGATACACAGAGTACAATGAAAATATAACTGCTGACATGGAAGCAACTTGTCTATATTCAGCTCTCTGCATTGCACCTGAGCTACTAAGGCCGGCACTGTATTTGACTTCCTGATTCACATTGCCTTTTCTAGCTTTAACCTGAGTACAGGCCATGGCTTCCAAGTGATTTGGATTCTGTGTTTCGTTTTGGACTCATATGTCAATACATCCCATGCAACCTTAAACTTACTATATTCCTAACTTGGAACATGGAGCAAAGGGAATGGTGGTGGGGGGGTCCCAGTTTCAGCATAGGATTAGTCTGGATCCTCTGCTCATGTGGTGTTGTATCTCTTGTAGTTTATGACATGAGCATGCCCTCTCCCTCAGTAAGCACTGTTTTGCTCAACCCAGAGCTGATAAGGAAGGCTATGGCTAATATTACCTACCTCCTCTGATAAATCCACTCCACTACACTTTGGCTCCATGTCTTAGTAAAAGAGTGGCTGTATGGATGTAACATATATTGTCTGTACCAGTCTGACAAAACTGGGACACTGCAGAAAGATAAAGTAGAATAGCACAACATTACTTCTTTTGGGTAAATTAATAGTTAACTGACTAGTTTCAAAGGGCTTTTAAACAATTAAAATTAATATTTTGTACGTCATATATTCTTGGTTTAAATATATATATTGTTGCTATTTTAATATAGCTTGACAAACCCCCAAAGAATTTAACATTATTCCTCAACTTCGTAGTAAGCATCCAAGCAATAAGAGAGATGGATTATTGAAAGGAGAACTTTATAATGAGATTTCTCAGAGGGGCATTTGATGAAAAGCCATATTAGCTATTGAGGGCTGCAACAAACTGTAATGAGATTTAAAGACTTGTCTACCCATTCTTTCACAGCTACAGAAAGATCATGTCCTTGGAGAATTTACTACGAACTCAGGAATGCTACAACCAATTTAAGAGTCCAAGTGTATAAAAAAGGAATATTTGTAACCTCGGTTAAGTTCCCTCCTATTTTTGAAGTATAAAGATTTTATGATTCACTGGCATGCTATATATTAATATTTTATCCTTGCCTTAGGATATTGATCTTAAATGTAAATTGCATCATCTGCACTATTCAGATCCTAAGTTATCAACAAGTCAGATTGATCTGCACTTATTGTAGAGGTTCTTGTGAAGCTTACTTCAATTGATTCATTTTATTCAGCAAATGAGTTGGAAAAGGGCAGAATTTTAGATTTTGTGACCTATGAGTACTGAATACTAAGCTCTCTATGGTTGATTGAAATATATTTTAAAGCGGATTTTGTTTGTTTGAGGTTTTTCTATCTGTTGTACACAACCCCATATTGCTAAATTAGAAAACAATAATTACTGAGACCCTAAAAGAGAAGCTGGAACATTAGTACAAGAACACTTTTTCAAGTTGTCTTTAATTCAGCGTAGCAGAACGACATAGTCAATAGACAAAGAAACCACTCTAAGCTGAATTAAAAGCTGAGAACTCCCATGCAATGAATTTAATTAACCATTTAACACATAATGCAACAACTTTAATAAAGAAGGATCCAAAATATGAAGGGAGTTGCAAACACAGAGCTACATCAGTGTTATTGCTCTGTTATCACTGAAATAAAAAAAAATACTTTACAGCAAAAATTGCTGCTGCTGAAGAGGCTGAAATATTTTAGATGTTGATTCCATGTAAGCTAAAGTGAAGAAAATGGAAGTTTAACAAGCAAAAAATACACTCAGTGAGAAAATATTTCATTGTTCATGCATGCATCCCTTCATGCTCTTTGAACTGAACTTCAGAAAGTGAATAATCTGTCCTACATCTTTAAATCCACCTGGACAATTTAATGCACTGTATTTGGTGTTGAGATGCATTTAAATCAGTTTGTCTTTAAGTTAGGGAAGTGTCACAGGGTCTTTCCTTGTCCCCAACAGTACTATGATCTACATCACCCTAGGATGATCTTTCTTGGTAGTGTCAACACAGTTGGGTAGAAAACAAACACTTTAGGATTTCAGTAGGTCTTATGTTTGTGGGGTGATCAAGTCAGGTGGAAAGAACGGAATCTGGTTAAGAATGATGTAATTTAAATAGATGCAATTACCATTGAAATAACATTTATTAGCATACGTAAAATAATATGTGACATTCTTCTTTTAGGTTATTATTAATGGCTTAATTATTCTCCTATATGACCTTAGCAGTAATATGGAATGACCTTTAGCCAAAGCCTCTAAGAACAGAAATTAAGAATATAATCAGTGATCTATTTCAGTATTTTTACCTTCAGGTTTTGTGCAGCTGGGTTTTTTTTTTTTTTCAGCATGGTCTCTATTTCTCCTAAAGTACCTAATAGACTAATAGTGCTTTGCAGGCTTTGACACTGTATTACTTAAGCATACTTATTTTTAGAATGCAAGAAAGAATTACATATTTCTGTAGTTCAAAACACAAGCTGANGTTTCTGGGTTTTTTTTTCAGCATGGTCTCTATGTCTCCTAAAGTACCTAATAGACTAATAGTGCTTTGCAGGCTTTGACACTGTATTACTTAAGCATACTTATTTTTAGAATGCAAGAAAGAATTACATATTTCTGTAGTTCAAAACACAAGCTGATGGATTTAAAAATTATATCTACCAAGAATAATGTCTCTCTCAAACCAGTCTTTTATGTAGGTAGTGGTGTAGAATTTACGCCATATATTACAGGATTAATTTGAAACACGTTCCCTATTATGAGTGAACAATCCAATGCTCCGTGAATTATCCTTCACAATGATAGGAAGAGCTGACATCGAAAGATCAAAAAGCGATGTTGCTATGAATGCGTGGCTGCCACAAGCCAGTTATCCCTGTGGTAACTTTTCTGACACCTCCTGCTTACAATCCAAGAAGCCAGAGGGATGGTGAGGCCCCGCCTTCATGGTCTGTATTCATACTGAAAATCAAAATCAAGCGAGTTTTTCCCTTACTGCTACGTGGGGAAGTTTCCATCCTCCTTGAGCTTGCCTTAGGACACCTGTGTTATGCTTTGACAGGTGTGCAGCCTCAGTCAAACTGCTCACCTGCCACTGTCCCCAGAGTGCATCCCACCAGGCATGTGCCGGTCACTTGGCAACAAAAGCAAGAGCCCTCCTTGGGGATTGCCCAAGGGGGTAAGTGAAATAAGATCAAAGTAGTGGTATTTCACCAACAACCGGAACACCTGCAGGCTGCTGCCCTGCGCTGTTTAGTGTGCACCCGGCATCCCACTTATTCTACAACTCTCATGTCTCTTCACAGTGCCAGATTAGAGCCAAGCTCAACAGAATTTTCTTCCCATGCTGATTCTGCCAAACCCATTCCCTTGGCTGTGGTTTTGCTGGATAGTAGGTAGGGACAGTGGGAATCTCATTCATCAATTCATGTACATCACTAATTAGATGACGAGGCATTTGGCTACCTTAAGAGAGTCGTAGAGAAAGGTAAGTTTTGCACTACTGATGCTGTGTTGTTGCAATAGTAATCCTGCTCAGTAAGAGAGGAACTGCAGGTTCAGGCAACTGCTGCGTGTGCTTGTCTGAGGAGCCGCTGGCATGAGGTTACCATCTGAGGGATTATGACTCATAGAATCATAGAACAGTTAGGGTTGGAAAGGACCTGAAGATCATCTAGTTCCAACCCCCCTGCCATAAGCAGGGACACCTCACGCTAAACCATGCCACACAAGGATTTGTCCAACCTGGCCTTGAACACTGCCAGGGGTGGAGCATTCACACCTTCCCTGGGCAACCTATTCCAGTTCCTCACAACCCTCACAGGAAAGAATATGTTCCTTATATCCAATCTAAACCTCTCCTGTTTAAGTTTGAACCCATTACCCTTTGAACCCATTACTACAGTCCCTAATGAAGAGCTCCTCCCCAGCATCCCNAGTTTGAACCCCCTTTGAACCCATTACTACAGTCCCTAATGAAGAGCTCCTCCCCAGCATCCCTATAGGCCCCCTTCAGATACTGGAAGGCTGCTATGAGGTCTCCACACAGCCTTCTCTTCTCCAGGCTAAATAGCCTAAATCTCTCAACCTATCTTCGTATGGGAGATGCTCCAGTCCCTTGATCATCCTCATGGCCCTCCTCTGGACTTGTTCCAACAGTTCCATGTTCTTTTTATGTTGAGGACACCAGAACTGCACACAATACTCCAGGTGAGGTCTGACAAGAGCAGAGTAGAGCGGCAGGATCATCTCCTTCAACCAAATTGGTCAGGAAGGATTTCCCTTACTGAAGCCATGCTAGCTGTCATGAAGCACCTTGTTGTTTTTCATGTGCCTTAGCATGCCTTCCAGGAGAATCTGCTCCAAGATTTTGCCAGGCACAGAGGTGAGACTGACTGGTCTATAGTTCCCTGGGTCATCCATTTCCCTTCTTGAAAATGGGGGTTATATTTCCCTTTTATCCAGCCATTGGGAACTTCACCTGATTGCCATGATTTTTCAAATATGATGACCAGTGGCTTAGCAACTTCACTTGCCAGCTCCATCAGGACCCACGGATGGATTTCATCAGGTCCCATGGACTTGTGCATGTTCAGGTTCTTAAGATGGTCTCGAACCAGATCCTCTCCTACAGCGGGCCCAAGGTCTTCATTCTCACAGTCCCCGTGTCTGCCTTCCAAGACTTGGGTGGTGTGGTCAGAGTCTTTGCCATTGGAGACTGAGGCAAAGAAGTTGTTCAGAACCTCAGCCTTCTCCACATCCAGTGTAGCCAGTTCTCCCGATAGCTTCTGGAGGGGGCCTAAGTTGTCCCTGGTCTGTCTTTTATTTGCAATGTACCTGTAGAATCCCATCTTGTTCTAAACATCTCTAGCTAAGTTTATTTCTAACTGGGCCTTAGCTTTCCTCACCTGGTACCTAGCTTCCTGGACAACATCCCTGTATTCATCCCAGGCTGCCTGTCCTTGCTTCCACCTTTTATAAGCCTCTTTTCAATCAAATTTTTCTCAGCAGCTCTTATCCATCCAAGGAGGTCTCCTGGCCCTCCTGCTGCACTTCCTTCTAGTTGGGATGCAACATTCCTGAGCTTGTAGCAGGTCATCCTTGAATAGCAACCAACAGTCTTGGGCCCTCCTGCCCTCTAGGGCTATATCCCATGGAACCTTACTAAGCAGGTTCCTGAAGAGGCCAAAGTCTGCTCTGTTGAAGTCCTGGGCAGTGAGCTTCCTGCATGCTCTTCTCACCGTCCTGAGGATCTCGAATTCTACCATCTCATGATCACTGCATCCAAGGCTGCCCTGGAGCGTCACATTTTCAACCATCCCTTCCGTGTTTGTGAGCACGAGGTCAAGCATGGCATGTTTCCTTGTCAGCTCCTCTATTAGTTGCAGAAGGAAGTTGTCTTCCGCACAATCAAGGAACCTCCTGGATCGCTTGTGCTGGGCTGTACTGTCGCTCCAACAGATATCAGGGTGGTTGAAGTCCCCCATGAGAACAAGGGCCTGAGAGCTTGAGGCTTTTCCTATCTGTCTATAGAGTGCTTTATCCACAGCATCCTCTTGATCAGGCAGTCTGTAACAGATCCCCACAGTTATGTCTCCCATCGCTGTTTTCCCTTTACCCCTGAGCCACAAACTCTCTGTTAACTGCTCACCTGTCCCCAGAGACAGTTCCATAGTCTTCAGCCTATCCCTAACATAAAGGGCAACTCCCCCTCCGCACCTGCCAGGCCTGTCTTTTCTTCCATTCCAACACTCCAGTCATAGGAGCCATCCCACCATGTTTCTGTGATGCCTATTATATCATACCCCCGTAGATGGGTACACATCTCTAATTCCTCTTCTTTGTTTCCCATGCTATGGGCATTTGTAAAGGCACCTGAGCCAAGCTTCAAATGAAGCTGCTCCGTTGGCTAGAGCCGCTGGAATGTTGTTAGGTTGTTCTGAGCATTTATTATAGGTGGTGGCAACCAACTGGGAGTCTTGGGATGGAACAATGCCCCCCTCCCCCAACACATCTAGTTTAAAGCATCCTTGACAAGTCTGGCAAGCCTCCTACCAAGCCCACTCTTCCCCTTATTTATTGGAGCAGCTCCACCATCCCCCAGTACACCTGGCCTTCTAACTTGGGTCCCATGTTCAAGACACCCAAACCCCTGACTATGGCACCGCTGTTCTAACCAATTATAACCTGTCCAATCCTCCTAGCTTTTTTAAGGTTCTCCCCTGTGTCCTGGAGAATTGATGAAAAAACAATCAGAGCTCCAGAGCCCCTAACCACCTCTCCCAGGGCTCCGTAGTCCTTCTTTATGTCTGCCAGGCTACTACTATCTACGTCCCTAGCACCCACACGGATCACTAGAAGTGGGTAATAGTCCATGGGACTTACCAGAGACTGGATCATGCCGACAGATGGGTGCCTCCGTGCCTTTCAAAGCAGAGTCCCCCACTACTAGGACCCGCCACTTTTTCCTGGCAGCACCAGTAGAAATCTTCTTTACCACTGCCCCAGCCACCTGTTTGTTATGCAAGTGCATTTCCTCATCAGGCCCCTGCAGGACAGCAAAGCAGTTCTGGATGGGGACAACAGATTTAGGAGGAAGCCCCTTGCTTTTAACTGTCCTCTTCCTCATTTTTTTGTTGTGTTTTCTTTTTTTTTTTTTTTTTTTTTTTTTTTTTTTTTTTTTTTTTTTTTCTTTTTTTTTTTTTTTTCTTCTTCTCTTACTCAGATAATTACACTATTTAGCTATCTTAGATGCTTCACAGTCTGCATTTGTAGGAACAGATGTATAGAACCTTGAGATACTAACTGCTAGAAAATGTTGATGTGGTTGCCCATCAGGGAAAATGCCAAGTTCTTTCTATAAGTTATTTCAGTATGTTTTGTTTAAAGTCCTGATTTTTTCAAAGTGTGAAGACTTTTCAAACAAATTCCTTCTTGTGCTTTGCTAAATTAATGAGATTTTATAGAAGTCATGATAACAGTACAAACTGAACAATATATGTNAGCTGATTGCCAACTTCCCGGGTTAGCGGTCTCCTTCCTCCCTCCTTCCAGAGGGGAAACTTGAGGCCCCTGCACAGTTTGGGCCTCTAGCAAGCAGTTCTGTTTCCTCTCAGCTTTCCTGACATCTCGCAGCCTATTGACACCGTCCCGCAGCTCAGTCCCAGCTGCAGCAGGACCTCCACCAGGGAGCACCGAGCCCAGCCCTGCCCATTCTGCACCGTTCCCTTGCCAGACCAGTGCAGGCACTCTCTACACCCCGAGCTCTGCTCTGCAGCCTCCCCTCTCATCGGCTCTGTCTGGGTGCCTACGCTGGCCACCGCCGGGACAGCCAGAGCAGAGCTCCCAGAGTGGGTCCTGGTCATACGGCCAGTGCACACCGTCCCGCTCACCTGCCTGCGGGAACTACCTCGACCTGCTCTGTTCACCGCGCTGCCCGAGCAGGTTTTTAACTCATCAGGGCTGGTGCCGCCCCTCCTGGCTCTGCCCACGGTGAGTCAGCTCCTCGTGTGAGCTGAGCTGCCGGCTCCTGGGCAAGTCCTGTTGAGGGCTTGAGGCTCCCTCGGTGGCTGTTGTCGCTCTGAGGTGAGGCTCCTGGACACTGATCTCCCCCTGCTTCGCTCTGGTGTTGCAGGCGTCCTCTCTCGAGCTACTCACCTCAGCAATTCTGAGTGAGTGCCTCTAAATCAGAATCCCGCATAGACGCTTGATGTTGTGCTGTTGCATCATCAATTGGTCAAGATCAACCCAGGAGATGTCAGTCTTGTTCAGAATGCGTGAGTTAAAGCCCTTTTTCAGAGAAGGAAAACTCCTATCTTCAAAGCCAGGCAGATGGGTCTTGTAAGGTCTTCCATCTAAGAAAAGGACATTCTTATAAAACCTACAACCTGAGGACTTTGCTGCCACTGTCCTAGCTATCTAGGCTGTGGCAGTTAACACTCAGGTGTAAAGGGTGGGGCTAGTTCTGCCCACGCTGCGCCTCACCTGAAAAATCCACTGCTCAGGCAGGAAGGGCTCACTCTCACTTGTCTGTATGCACAGCTGAGGGTTGAAATGGCAGGTGACAAGGTGCATGGGAAGCTGCAGATCCAACCTTGCATGTGGGCTGATCAGGGCATGGGTCACTTGAGATTGCCCCTGGAGTTGACAGTCCTGATCAATAACTTCCTGATTGCCTAAGCAGCCTTTTTTCCAACCAGATTTGCCTATCCCACATGCCCTTGGTCATCACGCTTGTAGTAAGCGTGGGTAAAACCCTTCCCAAATCTTTGCTCGTGAAGCCAAGCTGTCAATTTGAAACATATTTGCTCTCTTAAGTAAGCTCAGAAGATCATCTCCTGCTGATTTGTTTTGATGAAACAATATTTCTAAGTTTTATTCCTGAGAACATTCTCACTTAATGCACTTCTTAAAATGTTAAAAAGGACTTTGTGAACCTTTTCCTCCAGATGTTGCTTTTTTTTTTCTTAATTCCCCTGTCTGAATCATTTTAATTAAAAATATATGAAAGGACAGAAAGATCAGTAGATTGATTCTTTTTTTTTGTTTGTTTGTTTGGTTGGTTTTTTTTTTAATTTCTGGGGTTGGAAAGAAGAGCTGTTCCTACCACTTTTCCATTGTTTAAGATGTAATCATGAAGATGAACTATTCATACAAGATTTCAAGTGCAAAACAAACTCAGAGCCTGTTGTATGCCCCTTTTGGATTAGTATTTGGCTCATTATTGTAATTTCAGCTGAAGTTGTGGCTGAATCTCACTCTACTGTTTTTGTCATACTTCTAGCAGGAGCCAGCAGTTAAAGTACACTGATAAGCACAAGTTGAACATCTTGTATTGAGCGTGTTGACTCGTAGATGCTATGTGCAGACAGGAAATACACTTGATAAAACTTGAAGAGGAAAATTACTTCTTTCAAAATGATGGAATGGCCATAAACAACTTGAATAGATCTTGAGTTAATGAAACCACTGATAAAGTATGTGATTCCAGATACTTGAAACTAGTCTGTTCCCCTCTGTCCATGTGAGAACAGGAGACTCAAAGAAGTAGTAATGAAACACAAAGAGAGCAGATGGATATTCAGTTTCTCCCTTCCTTTGTCATCTGAGTTGCCTGAATCTATCCTAGCATGGATATTTCTGTACGATGCAGCAATCTGTCATGTGAATAGACCTCTAAGTCATTTTATGTCTGATACTTGGTGCTCTTCTGCATGTCTACATAGTTTTCACAGAAGTGTATTCTATTTTTGCTTTATAACCTTGAAAGTAACTTTTATCAGGAGATGGAAATGTACAACTCAACTAATACTTTGATTTCCATAGTTAAAGAAAAATAATAAACAAAGAGATCAAACCTTGTCAAAAGTTTGAGATTGATTTTTATTTTTCTGATGGCTGAATATTGATGTATGTGTTTTATTGCTAGACATTTTTTTCCAAGCAGCAAATTTGTAGGATTTTAGTATCACTTGCCTGCTGATGTAGTAGCATTTTTAAAGCATTTGTTGAAATTTTTCATGCATTGATGGTAAGCAAACTCACAAATTTAGTTCATACAAATTTACAAGCATCTGATGCACTGCCAATTTTAATAGAACTTTTACAATCTACAGTCTGTAAATTCCAAGTCCATGACATCCAAATAGTGTATCACCAAGGTCAATCTGATGCTGATTTGCCTGCAGAATTTAGAGTGTAACCTCATAAAGTACTGAGAGTCGTTTAAATCCACAGACAGAAAGTAAAAGAAGAAGAAGGTAAAAGAAGGATTTACAAGGTCACAGACCCATTTAGATCAAAATAGACCCTCAGATCAACAAAGTGAAATTAAATTCACGATGAACTCGGAGACAGGGAAAAGTTATATGAAGATCTGGGGAGTAAGGGGGAAGGTTAGGTGACATAGTGTTACTAGGACAAAGCTGAGTTCCTGCGATTTAGGGAATATAATTTACTTCAACTGAAGTGACACCAATGCTGAGGGGAAAAAAGTGGTGTCTTTTGCTTTCTTCTCCAGTATTTAAATATAGCTGTTAAAAAAGTTCACTGTTTGCCTTCTTGGCAGTGTTTCTAGCAACTATTTTATGAAATATAGAAAGCATCAGAACTGAGACCTAAAATTTTTTATTGTTTAATTTTACATCTACTAACTGGGATGCCTAAGACTTTTATTGCCTTAACTTTTTAGGTGTGAAAAAGAGAAGAATGTGTGCTTGTGTATCACATTGGGAGCAGCCCAATATGAATTTGAGAGCTAAGAAGTTAGAAATTCATCATATTATATGGAAGAAAGGGTAAGAATTAAGACCTTCAGCTCACCTTCTTAAATCTGTGGCTGGATAGGTAGGCACAAGCATAAAACATAAAGTACAGATTGAAGTGCAAAAAGCTTGAACACGTTCCAATTAATTAAAAAAATAAAAAATAATAATAAAAAAAAATCTGAGAGAGAACGCTCAGGATTTAAATAACATGTATATCCTGTACAAAAATAATTAACTAAAATATACTTGACATTAAAAAAAATGCTGTCTCGATATTTCAGATAAAAAAAATTGTCAGCCTTTTAATCAACAGTATTATGTTGAAATCTAATATTCCTCCTTTTCACAGAGAAAAGGTTAGTCAGCATCCTTTAAAAGTTCTGGGAAGGATTTACAAAGCAGACATTCAACTCAGCTTTGTGGTTTGAAGATTATATTTGCAGGATAGATTTTTTTTTTTTTTAACCAGGCTGTAGGTCTACGGTATAAATCTCCTTCTTCTATGGTAGTTTTTCTAACCTGTTTTTCAATTTTGTGAAAAGAAAAAGGTGTTTTGACTATATGATCCACCTGACCTGTTTTAAATAATGTGGACAAGCAGACAGGAGTACCAGATAAGTGATATCTCAAACTGCTTTTGCCAGAGGACACTTCATTTTGGGCAATTTTGGGTTGAATGGATCTGATAAAGCATTCATAATATAGAGAGCACTGTGGCTTTTAACAGTGTCTCAAAATGCACCTTAAATACTGGAAAGACAAAACAGATATTCATCTAAATTACAGAGGACAAAATTTTATCTGACTTCTTTTTTGTGTTTGGTCATCTTATGGAAATCGAACGGAAAGTCTCCCTTTGACTTCACTGAATTTTAAATTAGACCCTAATGTGTTTCAAAAGATAACTGCAAAATCAGGCATGAAGTCTGCATGTGCAAATGTCCTTTCTTTTTATAGAAAATTGGCAACTAATGAAATTTTGCATGAACCCAATAAAAGATACAGCCAAAAATGTTGGCACATAACACATAGTTTGAGATTTTTTCTATGCAGTTGACATGAAAGCACTTTTTCCTGAAATTTATCCCAAGGAAGAAAAAATAAAACCTAGCAAAAAATAAGGGAAAAATATTATGAGGAAAAAATAAGCATTCAGAAGAAAATTAAAAATAGAAAAAAAACCCTATTTTTCCACAATGATGTTCATTAATGTCAACATTATCTCCAGTGAAAAGTCAGTTTTGGAACTTATTCTTTTTTTTTTTTTCTTTTACAAATTTCTAGGCCCACTCTTACTGAACTTCAGCTATTATCTTGTTACATTACTGGTCATTAAAAAGGGAAATAAAACATTGACATTTACGTTTTCTGTCCTATATGCAAAATCTTCTGCTTTTTTTTTTTTCTCCAACTATGTTTCTCTTCTCTTACACAAAGCTCACTTATGTTAGTTTCTGTTTAGATTATAAATTATTTGTGATAGAAACTGTGCCTTATTGTTCTGGGTTAAGCTGGTATAGAGTTAATTTTCTTCACAGTAACTCCGATGGTGCTATGTTTTGGATTTGTGATGAAAGCAGTGTTGATAACACACCCAACTTTTAACAGTTGCTGAGCAGCACTTACACAGCAAAGGCTTTTTCTGCTCCCCTGACTCTCCCCAATCAGTGAGTGGGCTGGAGGTGCACAAGAAATTGGGAGGGAACACGCCAGGACAGCTGACCCAACTGACCCAAGGGTTATTCCATATCATAAGTTATCATGCTTAGCAATCGAAGCGGAGGAGGAAGGAGGAAGGGGGAATGTTTGGAGTGATGGCCGTTGTCTTCCCAAATAACTGTTACATGTGACAGAGCCCTGCTCTCCTGGGGCTGGCTGAACAGCTGCGTGCTGATGGGAAGTAGTGAAGGAATTCCTTGGTTTGCTTTGCTTGTGTGTGCAGCTTTTTACTTTACCTACTAAACTGTCTTTATCTCAACCTTCAAGTTTTCTCACTTTAATCCTTCTGACTCTTTTCCCTATCACACTGGGGGTAAGTTAGCGAGTGACTGTGTGGTGCTGAACTGCCTTCCAGGGTTAACACACACCATTTGTGTATTTTAATGGTCTTATCAGGTAATTGAAATTTGAATATACTTTGGTTTATCAATAAAATTTAAATAATTACTAATTGCTCCAAGGGGAAGTCTAAGACTTGGTTGTATATGTTCATACTTTATTTTCTGGAAGGTGCCTGTGTCTATTAATGCATTTCAAAGAATGTGATGAACTCTTGGCTTTTTAGCAGAATTAGTGGTTGTAGACTCTGGAGAAGAGTAGAATGATCCTCTAACCTGGTCTGCTATACAACACAGTGTATTGGAGTATACTTGTAAGTCATTGTTCTGCAGCAGAACAATGCTGCAGAATCCAACAATAAGAGCTGGTGAACTCTTCATAGTTCTTGTTCCAATGACTAATGACAACAGCTGTTAAATATTGTTTCTTTCTTTTCCTAGACAGATTTCATCAAGTTTCATCTACTCCATTTTGCCAATTTGACAAGTCCATTACCATGGTTTTCTTTCTTGTGTAAGTATTTATACTGATGGACAAACATCCTTTGCAGGCTAGAATGCAAAGGCTAATCACTATTATAAAGGTCAAGGTTGATATTGATAGTGATGTATTTGCCACTCAGGCTTGAAAAGCATGAGTTCTCTCTCAGCTCTCATCTATAGAGGCATAACTGATGAACAGGCTTAAACCACACAAATTATCTGAAACCTGAAGCAAAAATGACTAAGGCAGTTACACTTAAAAGGGAACATAAAGAATTTTCTTATAGGTCAAACCAGTGGTCTGTCTAGACCATTGTGTCTCCAGCAGTGGCTATACAAGATTTAATTCAGGCATACTGCAAAATCTACCCACTTTTTTTGTCAAATGGATCCAGTATCTACAATTACTGTATTAGGATATGAGAGCATACCCTCTCACCTTTTCCTCTTAATATCTACTTTTAGGTCTATGAATTTGCCTATGAAGATGAAATTTTTATGAGATATAAGTAGATATTACGTATCTACTTTTAGACCTAAGAATCCACTCACAGTTTATGAATTTCACTAATCTCTTTTTGAAGCTTCTAATGTTATCAGTATTCACAAAATCTGGCTTGATACCCACAACACCTGGTTCCAGTATACTGTCTATGTGTAATGTATTTAACCTATTTAAGCTAATCTACTAGTTCTTGTGTATTTCCTTTTCTTCTAATATTGCGTGATCCAGTGAACATCAGCTCTACATTCAGCTTGAACATCAGATTATTATTTTTAAAACCTTTCTCAGAACCTTCTTTTAGTCCTCTCCTTCCCACATCATAGTTTCCCTTCTCTGTATTTGCTGTGATCCTGCCCCATCTTGAGATGTGGGCACCAGAAGTACACAAGCATAGAATCATAGCATAGTTTGGGTTTTAAGGGACATTAAAGATCATCTAGTTCTAGCCCCCTTGCCAAGAGGCCCTCCTCTAGACCCTTTCCAATATCTTTCCTGTACTGAGGACTTGAGAGCTGGTTTCAGTATTCCAGGGGGAATCTCACCAGGACAAAGTAGAGGAAAGAGTCACCTCCCTATTTAAGACGTGGAATCACCAAGTTTTCAGATAGCACCAAAATAATGACCTCTGCCTTGCCCATAGTATTCTTCCTGCTGAGTACTTTTTATTGGTTTTGGGGTTTTGTTTTCTTTTTTTTTTTTTTTTTTTTTTTTTTTGTTTTTTTTTTTTTTTTTTTTTTTTTTT
>NDXB01019560.1:30076-42003 GCA_002631895.1 Agapornis roseicollis
CTTTTTTTTTTTTTTTTTCCAATTTTTTACCCCAACATATAGACATATATCACTGGAGGCCAGTGATGAGTAGTGTCCCTCAGGGATCAGTGTTGAGACCGGTCTTCTTCAATATCTTTGTTGCTGACATGGACAGTGGGATTGAGTGTGCCCTCAGCAAGTTTGTTGATGACACCAAGCTGTGTGGTTTGGTGGATACACTGGAGGGAAGGAATGCCATCCAGAGGGATCCTGACATGCTTGTGAGGTGGGCTGATGCCAACCTTATGAAGTTTAACCATGCTAAGTGCAGGGTTCTATACCTGGGTTGGAGCAATCCCAGGCACATTTACAGGTTGGGCAAAGAGGAGATTCAGAGCAGCCGTGCGGAGAAGGACTTGGGGGTGTTGGTCGATGAGAAAATGAATGTGAGCCGACAGTGTGTGCTTGCAGCCCAGAAAGACAACCATGTCCTGTGCTGCATCAAAAGGATCATGACCAGCAGGTCAAAGGAGGTGATCCGGCCCCTCTACTCTGCTCTCGTGAGACCTCACTTGGAGTATTGTGTGCATTTCTGGTGTCCTCAACATAAAAAAGACATGGAGCTATTGGAACAAGTCCAGAGGATGGCCACGAAGATGATCGGAGGACTGGAGCATCTCCCATACGAAGACAGGCTGAGAGAGTTGGGGCTGTTCAGCCTGGAGAAGAGAAGGCTGCATGGAGACCTCATAGCAGCCTTGCAGTATCTGAAAGGGGCCCTATAGGGATGCTGAGGAGGGGCTCTTCATTAGGGACTGTAGTGATAGGACAAGGGGTAACGGGTTAAAACTTAAACAGGAGAGGTTTAGATTGTATCTAAGGAAGAAATTCTTTCCTGTGAGGGTGGTGAGGCACTGGAATGGGTTGCCCAGGGAAGCTGTAAATGTTCCATCCCTGTCAGTGTTCAAGGCCAGATTGGATGAAGCCTTGAGTGCCATGGCTTAGTGTGAGGTGTCCCTGCTTATGGCAGGGGTGTTGGAACTAGATGATCTTCAGGTCCTTTCCAATCCTAACTATTCTATGATTCTATGACTGTGTATGACTACTGAATTTAAATCAAGCGCATCATTGTGGAAAAAGTTTAAGATAAAACATTTCTATAAAGGTTGGGTCTTGAAGGATGGCAGACTAGGTAGGACTCTCAATCTATTGTTTCATTTGAGGGAAAGGATAGTTGTTCAGACCCTTTCCCCCAGGGGAAAAAGTGTACTAGGGCAAGAGTTAGCAGAGCTCACTCACAGAGATTTAGGTTAGAGTCAAAGTGGGAGGGGGTTGTAGCTGGGTATGAACTAGTGGGGCATTGGTCTAGTATTAATGTAGACCAGAAGGGCTTCTGCCTCCCAAGGGTGCCACTAGCGTGCTCTGCTTGCTCCCTGAAATGCCTGTACACCAATGCACGCAGCATGGGGAATAAACAGGAGGAGTTAGAAGTCTGTGTGTGGTCTAAAGGTTATGATCTGGTGGCAATTACAGAGACATGGTGGGACAGCTCACATGACTGGAATGTGGTCATGGATGGCTATGTCCTTTTGAGGAAAGATAGGTCAGTAAAGCGAGGTGGTGGAGTTGCTCTTTATGTGAGAGAGTGATTAGAATGTGTTGAGTTCTGTCCAGGGGCAGATGAGGAGCAAGTGGAAAGTCTATGGGTACGAATTAAGGGGCAGGCTGTTACGGGTGATACAGTTGTGGGGGTCTATTATAGACCTCCTGATCAGGACGAAGGAGTTGATGAGGCTTTCTACAGGCAACTGAAAGCAGCCTCATGACTGCATGCCTTGGTCCTCATCGGGGGTTTTAACTACCCCAATATTTGCTGGAAGACTTACATGGCCAATCATTCACAGTCTAGGAGGTTCCTCCAGTGCACTGATAAGAACTTCTTAATGCAAATGGTGGACAAACCAACTAGGAGAGGAGCGCTGCTGGATCTAGTGCTCACCAACAAGGAGGGTCTGGTTGAAGCGGTGATGGTCAATGGCAGCCTTGGCTGCAGTGACCATGAGATGGTGGAGTTTAGGATCCTGTGTGGGAGGAATAGAATTCCTAGCAAGGCCGCAATTCTGGATTTGCGAAGGGCCGACTTTGGTCTCTTCAATCAATTGCTAAAGGAAGTCCCATGGGAAAGGGTACTAGGTGGTAAAGGGGCACAAGATAATTGGTCAGCATTCAAGGACCACTTCTTCCAAGCTCAGGATTGGAGCGTCCCAATGGGTGGGAAATTAAGTAAGGGAGCCAGGAGACCGGCATGGTTAAACAAAAAACTGCTGAGCCAACTTGTGGAAAAAGAAAATCTATGGACTATGGAAGGAGGGTCTGGCCACTTGGGAGGAACATAGGGTTATAGTTGTTAGAGGATGTAGGGAGGCAATTAGGACAGCTAGGGCCTCCTTGGAACTTAATCTTGCAAGTTTGGTTAAGGACAATAGAAAGGACTTCAAATACATAGCGGGTAAAACTAACACAAAAGGCAATATAGGCTCACTACTGAAATGAGGTGGGTGCCCTGGGGACAGAGGATATAAAGAAGGTGGAGGTGCTGAATGACTTCTTTACCTCTGTCTTTACTCCTATAGACTCTCCCCAGGGGCCCCAGATACCTAGAGCCCCAGAAGGAGTCAGGATAAAGGAGGAGTTTGCTTTGGAAGATGAGGATTGGGTTAGGGATCAGTGAAGCAATCTGGACATCTATAAATCGATGGGTCTGGATGGAATACACCCACAGGTGCTGAGGGAGCTGGCAGAGGTCATTGCTAGGCCACTCTCCATCATCTTTGGTAAGTCGTGGGAAACAGGAGAGGTGACTGAGGATTGGAGAACGGCGTGACTCCTGTCTATATGAAGGGCAAAGGGAGGACCCAGGTAACTATAGACGGGTCAGCCTTACCTCCATCCCTGGAAAGGTGATGGAAAAACTTGTTCTTAACACCATCTCTAGACATATCAAGGATGAGGGGGTCATTCAGAGCAGCCAACATGGTTTTACCAAGGGGAAGTCATGTTTGACCAACCTTATAGCCTTCTATGAGGAAGTAACTAGGTGGATGGATGATGTTAGAGCGGTAGATGTGTTTTTTCTTGATTTCACTAAGGCATTTTCTACTGTCTCCCACAGCATCCTCATAAGTAAGCTAAGGAAGTGTGGGCTTGATGATCAGGTAGTGAGGTGGATTCAGAACTGGTTTAAAGGAAGAAGGCAGAGAGTTGTGGTCAATGGGGCAGAATGTAGCTGGAGGTCTGTGACCAGTGGAGTCTCAGGGGTCAGTGCTGGAACTGGTGCTGTTTAATATTTTCATCAACGACCTGGATGAGGGAACTGAGTGTACCCTCAGCAAGTTCGCTGATGATACTAAACTGGGAGGAGTGGCTGACACACCAGAAGGCTGTGTCGCCATTCAGCGAGACCTGGACAGGCTGGAGAGTTGGGTGGGGAGAAACTTGATGAAATTCAACAAGGGCAAGTGTAGAGTCTTGCATCTGGGGAAGAACAACCCCATGGACCAGTACAGGTTGGGGGTTGACCTGCTGGAAAGTAGTGAAGGGGAAAGGGACCTGGGGGTCCTGGTGGATGGGAGGATGACCATGAGCCAGCAATGTGCCCTTGTGGCCAAGAAGGCCAATGACATCCTAGGGTGCATTAGAAAGGGTGTGGTTAGTAGGTCAAGATAGATTCTCCTCCCCCTCTACTTTGCCTTGGTGAGGCCGCATCTGGAATATAGCGTCCAGTTCTGGGCCCCTCAGTTCGAGAAGGACAGGGAATTGCTTGAAAGAGTCCAGCGCAGAGCCACAGAGATGATGGAGTGGAACATCTCCCTTATGAGGAGAGGCTGAGGGAGCTGGGTCTCTTTAGCTTGGAGGAGACTAAGGGGTGACCTCATTAATGTTTACAAATATGTAAAGGGTGCGTGTCAGGATGATGGAGCTAGGTTCTTTTCAGTGATGTCCAGTGACAGGACAAGGGGCAATGGGTTTAAACTGGAGCATAGGAGGTTCCATGTGAACATCAGGAGAAACTTCTTTACTGTGAGAGTGACAGCGCACTGGAACAGGTTGCCCAGGGGTGTTGTGGAGTCTCCTACATTGGAGATATTCAAGGCCCACCTGGGCAAATTCCTGTGTGATGTAATCTAGGTTACCCTGCTCTCACAGTGGGGTTGGACTAGATGATCTTTCGAGGTCCCTTCCAACCCTTAGGATTCTGTGATTTTCTGATAAAAAACCACCTCAAAGTGTCTACAAAATAAAGTGTTAGTAAAGCTGAACCAGTTGAAGATTAAATAGCTATTATATTCCACATCCACACATAGTTTGTTTTATTTATTTTATTAATAAATAAATAAACTAATAAATAATTGAATAAATAGAAAGTTGAAACTGAAAACCTTTGCAGCATAAAATTAACAGGTTTTTTTTATTTTTTGAGGCTGACAAATTCTTTAATAGAAAGGCTGTCAAAAAGATATCTGTATATAATCCATGACATTAGCTCATACCCCCCCACACATCCCCTTTCTCTATATTTTATGGTTTATTTCTATGGTTAAAATAGAGGAGTGTTCTAGTTAAAATACAAGTGCTAGATCATGTTGATCATATCTGAGTAGAGGTTGGTTGTATCCAAATCTGTGTTTATGTAAATTTACTTGAGGAAATAATAGTAATGAAACTTGATGCCTATTGTAGTACTTTGAGGAAGATCAAAACACCATGCAGCTAAAACATGGCTTACAGAGGATTTAGATAAACAAGACTAAGAGAATGATTTATAAAACTGTATGCTCCACTGCTGGACTCATTTAAGTATTTATTATGATACTTAAACTGGATTATGCCCAGGATTAGTACTGCTCTGGATAAACTGACCATGTAAACACCTATTTATCTCTTTCTGTTGTTTAGGTTGTAGTATCCATGTGCCCTTCTAAATCCGTGAATATTCTTGTATCACAGCTTTCAAATGTAAAGAATTTAAACAGGCTGTGAAAAAGAAACTCTATTGTGCTGGTCTACTTTACAGGTACTTTTAGACAATAAGCTGCAGCATCAAATTCCTTCATATTTGCTATCATTCTGTTGTCAATCTTATACACCTTAGTACATGACAACTGAGATTCCTTTCCTTGGATATTTCGATTCCCCTTAGGACATTCTCTCCAAAATCAGGAGCAACAGGTTCAGTTAAAGAATACTGAGAATTGCTCATGGTTTATCCCCATCTCAGTTTTTCTTCAACTTTTGAATTATATCTCTGGAGCACAGGTGTATTTACCTCACTAACAAGAATAATTTCACAGATATTCAAAGTATTGCTTAGGAGAGCACAACAGTGTCATGCCAAAAGGTGAAATATACTTGAATGATGTATAGGGTCTTTTTGGCTTTTAATACCACAGGATCATTACTATTTGGATTTTGCTAGAATTTACATAGCCTTGTTTGGCATTTTCTGCTTCTGTAGATACTTATTAAATATAAAGAGCCATGCTAAAAGCTTTAGAGGATTTGACTGTGCAATATAATGTTGTGAAATATTATTGTGAAGGTTGCTTGCACTTTTTGGCCTTTGTGTATACATTAGAGCATAGCCTTCCTCCAGGACTCAGTCTCATTTATTGCACAGCTAATGAACAGATATTGATGTGGTCCCATGTTATCTTTACTACACTGAAGACAGAAATGATAATTTTCCCTATTGCCCACAGGTTTTCTATAGCAGTCCTTACTAGAACATGCAAGTGCTTCACAGATACTGATTTGTTTATTTATTTATTTATTTTCACCCAGCAGCTTAATAATATAAAGGCTTAGGGACTGTAGTGATAGGACAAGGGGTAACGGGTTCAAACTTAAACAGGAAAGGTTTAGATTGGATATAAGGAAGAAACTCTTTACTGTTAGGGTGGTGAGGGATGGAGCGTGTTGCCCAAGGAAGTTGTGAGTGCTTCATCCCCAGCAGTGTTCAAGGCCAGGTTGGATGAAGCATTGGGTGGCATGGTTTAGTGTGAGGTGTCCCTGCTTATGGCAGGGGAGTTGGAACTAGATGATCTTCAGGTACTTTCCAACCCTAACTATTCTATGATTCTATGATTCCATGATTCCATGACTTGCAATTCTTCTTTGACATATGGGGAATCTGGACACAGAGGCGTGACAGACAGAAGCATCAATTGTTTTTAGATGTCAGTTTTGGATATCTAGATCTGATTTTAGCCAGCATATGTTGCATCATATGACACTCTATTTATATATAGCATAGCTGTAATAATTTAAATTGTACCTGAAAACATTCAAATGAAAAATCACAGCCTTTAACTAAAAATATGGGAGATAAGGAACATAAAGTTAATTGTCACCATGTGAAAAGTTTAGGGAGAATGATTTTTCCATTATGTACCTGGAACTCAATTTCCCAAATTTTGTTACCAGCTTTGTAACTATATACAAACCTAAAAAGCTTTCTTAATTAAAAGAGCTTTCTAACCAGGCATTCCTTCTACAATGTTGAATTCACAGACTTTTATTTGACTACATTTCTACGGAGAGTAATGTTTTTTTATAACTATATGGTTATAAATATTGTTTGAGGTGATACTTCTCTCTTCTTGTTTGGAAATGCACTTGCAGAAAGATTTCTTGCTAATGTCAAGAATCATTTCTACTTCTATGTTGTTCTTATCCTGGTATTTGTGATTTTCTTATAAACTTAAACAATTCTTCCACATACGTGTTTAATAAATGTGCTTTAATTTAAACTTCTTACATAATGGTTTCTTCTTTTTGAATGTTAACCTTTCTCTGTACTTTCTGTCTTTCCTCTGCAATTAAGCAGTTTGTACTTAAATTTGCTTAAACTCCTGCTTACTCTCTTTTTTTTTGGTTTTGCTGACTTTCAAGATTCTTTTTTAAACCTGCTTTTCTAAAATCTATTTTTGTTATTTTGTCTTTATTTACCTCTCATTTATAATGGCATGAATTATTTTTTTTTTCCCAGGCAAATTCTGTTCTCATGGCCATTGTTGACCAGTTCTTCCTGATGGAAATGGCAATTGCCTCACATTTAGTTCTTTCTCTATATTCTGTATCAAAAATTACCTGGAAGAGATTCTTTGTTTGCAAGAAAGCAATTGGCTAGGGAGAATTCCTCATAACTCCTTTCTATTTCTGTTCTTTCTCCCTTGGTCACTTTGACTTTCTTCTGTTTAAAATGTTAGGTATCCAATATTTTTACCAGAATAAAACTTGGGCAGAGAGTGTATTTTAAATTACTTGGGATTTCTTTTCATAGTGATCCTAATGAGAAAGTTGAGGCAAATTCAACTCAAAGCTCTGTCTAACTTGGGTATCATCACAAGTTTTCTATTTCTCTATAATGTGGCCTGAGAGAAATTATAGAAGCACTTTGATATATAAGGCAACATTTCTTTTTTTTTCTTCCCTACAGGCAGAGAACATATTCAGTATATTTGCTAGGGAGATGGAAGGATATCTAGGTTAACAGAAAAATGTAAGGAGAGAAGGTTAATACAAAAGCATAAGGAAAGAAGATGCATTTTATAAGCACAAAGTTAGCATCATACCAAGTAAACAGATGACTAAAAGGGAACTAGTTTATATTTAATGGCTGCGTCTTTCCCAGGACACATCTGATTTTAAAGTCAGACGGATTTGTTTTCATTAAAAAGCCAGAACTCTCTCCTGCCACATTTTTTTAGGTATTGTTCCTCAAAGGCAGTAAGAATATCCTGTGTGATCCCCATTCCCATTGTTTTTGAAAGTGGCATTTGGAACTTTGCAGGAAAAGACCAATAATTAGCAAACCACAAACTTCATTTCACCTAATCAATTGTCCTTTGTCATTGAACAAAATGTAAAATTGGAATTAAAGAATAATGGAAATTGGGAAGTGATTTATGCATCTAAATAAAAAATAGTTATGCCTAAACCTCCTAAACTTCAACTTTTAAGCTATGAAATTAGCTAAAGTTTTTGAAAGATAAATACCCTGAATACCAGGATAAGGAACTGTGTTATTCATGCATTTCTCCCTTAGGCTGGCAGTGATTAACTACCTGTACGACCAGAAGACTCAAGGGAAAATTAGGTAGTATCTCCATAACACATATTTTACATGGCGGTTAGGGTTCTGGGGAGATGGAAGAGATAAGATTTTAAACTGGATATCCCCAAGGCTGAATGAATGCTTTGACCACTGAATCTCGTGAGACCCCACTTGAAGCACTGTGTGCAGTTCTGGTGTCCACAGAGTAAGAAGGACATGGAGTTGCTGGAGCAAATCCAGAGGAGGGCCATGAGGATGATCAGGGGACTGGAGCACCCCCTGTATTAACACAGGCTGAGAAAGTTGGGGCTGTTCAGCCTGGAGAGGAGAAGGCTGCATGGAGACCTCAGAGCAGCCTTTCAATACCTAAAGGGGGCCTATAAGGATGCTGGGGAGGGACCCTTCATTAGGTACTGTAGTGATAGGACAAGGGGTAATGGATTTAAACTTAAACAGGGGAAGTTTAGATTGGATATAAGGAAGAAGTTCTTTACTGTGAGGGTGATGAGACACTGGAATGGATTGCCTAAGGAAATTGTCAATGGCAGTGTTCAAGGCCAGGCTGGACAGAGCCTTGGGCAAAATTATAGAATCATAGAATCATAGAATTCTCATACCTCACACTAGACACGTCACCCAAGGCTCTGNAGACACTGGAATGGATTGCCTAAGGAAATTGTCAATGGCAGTGTTCAAGGCCAGGCTGGACAGAGCCTTGGGCAAAATTATAGAATCATAGAATCATAGAATTCTCATACCTCACACTAGACACGTCACCCAAGGCTCTGTCCAACCTGTTCTTGAACACTGTCAGGGATGGAGCATTCACAGTTTCCCTGAGCAGCCCATTGTCTAGTGTGAGGTGTCCTTGCTCATGGCAGGGGGTTGCAACCTTCCTGCCATGATGGTCTTAAGGTCTTTTCTAACCTTAACCATTCTATGATTCTAATTACTGTACTAAGCGCACAGAAAGAGGCTGATTTTTAAAATGCACCTCAGATCTTTGAAGATGAAAGATCTGCAGTGTGACTTAGATGTCTGATTTTCTCCTTGGATTTGGGATTTATGGGAAATAAGGCCAGTTAGATTGAGTGGACATAGAAAATCCATATAAATTGCTTTCCAGAACAGGAGATCTGTTAGGTGGAGGGCAGCCACAGTGAGGTTGAACCAGTGCTTCTGGTCTTCCCATCATATGACCCACAGCACATGCACTGCACACAGCAGAGTTAAAAAGGCGGGGAGGTAAAGACCTCTTGGTTTCTGCCTGTGAATTTACTTCTGAAAAAAGCTGATGGAGGTGACTTTAAAAGGGAGGCATTTTCTGAAGGAGCAATGACTTTTGCAAGCTTGTGTAGTTTGCAGTGCAGGGTTTGTAAAGACATAAAAGAAATAGAGCTACTCTAATGGAAAATGATAAAGAAATGGATTTTAGTTAGGCTTGCATTTCAGAAAGCGGAAATTCTGGCTACTACCCAGAAATCATGCTAGAGAGATTTCAAGCCAAATAAATGTAAAAGGAAAAGGTAAATTTAAAAAAGACAACATATTCTCTGACTGCTAAAAAGAACTTGTATTTTACAGCCATTCATTCCTCAGTTCGTCTGTGTGTATTCATATTTTCCTCTTACGTTTCTCCCTATTTTCCATGTCTCTAAGATAATTAGTTACTCATATCTTGCACTCTTTAAGTATATTAAAATCAGGGATTTATATGTGGAAGTGTGCTATAATTATCTATACTAATGGACCTGCAGTTTTAAGTAAGGAATCTGTACTCAAACACATCAAGTATTCACTGTGAAAGCAATTAAAGAGTTTGATCTTCACACTTAGGTATTAATATTAATAGTGAGAAGCTTTATCCAAATCATTTCAGGGTGGTTACAAAGGCCGCTGGGAGTGAGACAGCTACAGAAAGCAGTGACATAATTATAGCTATATGAGAAAATAATGGAAACAGCTACTCTTTAAGCATCCTCAATGGGGAAGGATGATCCTCAAAACCTAAGTGAATGTGACTATAAGTGGCAGCTTTTAAGTTTGATTTGCCTGCTATAAAACATTTTACATTAGTAAGTGTCTAGAGTCTTTGCACTCAAATGTATTTTTATCACTTGTCTCCAAATCCCATTATGGATAGTACAATTAACAGCATACATGAAACAAAATTGCAAGACAATAATTTGCAGACCATTATGATCTCAGAACTGGAACTGCAATTCTCATCTTCTGCTCCTAACACTGACTTACTCCCAGAAGTAGGGTGAGCTATTTAACCACTGGCTTGTTTTTCCCAGCTTTAAAATTAATATGAAAGTTCTAAGGTGTTTCAAGTCGTATTTGGAGCATTTATCAATAATGTTTGCAAAGTTTTCTGAATATTGTATCAATAAGACCTAAACTTAATTTGCTGAAATTTTGTTTGGACTGAATAACAATCTAGAGACACTCCATTTACTATGAAGTTTAAAAGGATAAAAAAATTAATCAAAAATATAAAAAATATTAGAATTAAAAATCATGATCACTGAAGGATGACAAGAAAGCAGCTGTGTCACAAGGCTCTGTGGCAGCCCTCCCTTTCCCAAGTGCTTCAGGAGATTTGTTTTCAGATTACTGTTTCCTTCATTTCTAGATGAAGGAGCGATTTTGGCTTGGGGATAGAGTAAATCTTTTCAGCGCACCTTTTCTGGTTTTGATTGTCTTAATGGAACCAATTTAGAGTTTTGAAATTCAGCATGTATTTTATGCCTTCCTTTACTGTATGCATGTTGACTGCATATGCAAAAAAGTACAAGTGCATTGCTGAAGGATGTATGTAAGTCAATGGTTTTGTGGGAAGAGTGTAATGAAGAGAAGCATTACATTCCCATAGCAACAGTGGCAAACCTTTTTAGGCTGATGTTGAATAGAAAATTACAATGATTTAAAGGACTGGAGAAATAAGCTGCATGTGATTCCAGAAGAATTTCTTACCTTCCCAGAAACGAGTCAATTTAAGGTCAGTGTCAAACCCCAGTGGCCGAATAACATTACTATAGAGCTGAAGGAAGACATTTGCTACTTACATCAGTAAGGTATATTGCCCTGAAAATTAAAACCCACAATTTATGCCAGTATTTCAAAATATTAACTGCCTCTTGTCACTCCATGAATGTTGTGGGGTTTTTAAACAAAATGCATGTCTTTCTGAACAGTCTTAATATCAAGCCTGACATGCTCCCTTTTTGGCTGTCTTAAAGACGCATTAATACAATTTGGTAGTGTATATTAAAATACAGACTTATTTCTATGTTTTACAACTTACATAGCATCATCCGTCTATTAAATTTTACTACTAGAGATCAATTTTTTAATAAGACAAATATTTTTACATTTTTAGGTTTAGTTTTTCTATCAAAAAATTAACTGGTTGCAATTTTCATACCCAGTCGTTTCATGTAGTGCACCAGTGTTAACTGGGGCCTCGCGCGCCCTTGTCCTTGTGGAGGACTTTCAACTATCCTGATATCTGTTGGAGAGATGGTATGGCCCAGCACAAGCGATCCAGGAGGTTCCTTGATTGAGTGGAAAACCACTTCCTCTTGCAAGTAATAGAGGAGCCTACAAGGAGAGGTGCCATGCTTGACCTTGTGCTCATGAACAGGGAGGGACTGGTTGGAGATTTGACGCTCCAGGGCAGCCTTGTCTGTAGTGAACATGAGATGGTCAAGTTCTAGATCCTCAGGACAGTGGGAAGGGCACATAGCAAACTCACTGCCCTGGACTTCAGGAGAGCAGACTTTGGCCTTGTCCTGGGTTCAGCAGTTGCAGTCAGTTTTTCTTCTCTTTAGTAGCTGGTGTTTTG
>NDXB01019561.1:44599-55676 GCA_002631895.1 Agapornis roseicollis
AAAACACCTTTTTTTTTTTTTTTCTTTCTTTATTCTTGTTCACCTTGGTGGTAGATTTTATCAGGTCTTTCAGCAGGCATGAGAGGAGGGAAAAAAATGTTCATTCTGAGTTGGCTGTTGTCCTTAGTTAAAATGAGCTGACACTGTTTCTTATCAGTATTCTGCTGAGGCACCCAAGCCTGTTCGTTTCTTTCTTTAACAAATGATTGATCTGGACCTGAGTATTGAGGGAACCTTGTAAAGCACTAAAGCAAACAAATGGAGATAGAGGAATTGATTGTGCTCTGCTGCAGTGATTTTACCCAAGTGTTTTTTATCCTTAAGAGACTTATAGCTTTTGAATTGGAAAAAAGGTTTTCATAGGCTCAAATCATTAAAACTTTTATTTACTTTCAATCAGTGATGTGCTGAACTGTTCAAGCGAAAACTTAGGGATGGAAAAAATTGGGGTATTTGCATGTTGGGATGGCGATAGCCAGCAGCTTATTTGGCAAGTTTTCAGTGGACTTTTATGAGGACTGTAACTATACAACATAAGATTTCTAGGTGGAGCATCTGGATAGTGTACATGAAACTGTTGTGTTAATATCCCTAGTCCTGATGAAAGTGCCACATCCTGCAGTTCATGGAGGCACTCACTTTAGGTAAACAATTTGTCCTGTTGCAATAACCTCTTATGCTTTGCTGCCAAAAGCAAAAGCTATTAGAGCTTTCACACCTGTTAGTTTGCAAGACTTGCTTTAGGCATTATTAAAGTTGGGAGTTACTGAGGGACAAGTGGTAGTGACCTAGCAACCTTTCCTACTCCTGGTAATTAGACAGCTATGTTGTCCTACAAAAGCTGGCCTGCAGTTGTCGCCAAAATAGGCTCGGGAAGGAGGGAGACTGAGCAGTCTTTTGAAAGATCTGGCATGGCTTTCCTAAAATGTTCAATTTATATTACAGTAAGGAAAGTCAAAACCAGAATTCGATGGTTCTGTGTAAAGTTTTGAGGAAAATTCTTGGGTTTTCTTCCTCTATGATATGTAGTATCTATGAGAGACTTCGCAAACACATAGCACAGATATGGTCAACTTGTCCAAAGGTGAAATTAAGAACTGGGTGGGTAAATCTGTCTTTATTTCATTGGCTTAATCTTTCATTGTAGCCTGTGAAAATGTCTGACATCTTTTGAAAATTCCTTTTCTTTCTTGGTAATTCGTCTGTTATTGCTGAACTTGCATAGCAATTGTCACAGAGTTCACTTGTGGATTTAGGCTTTATGGAAGTAAAACAGTAGAGGAAGATGTGAACTGGGGAAGTCAAGTGACAGGTCAGGTTTAAACACAAATGACTATTTCGTTTTACTGCAGTGGAACTACTATACTATTGGAACTGGAGAGAAGTGAGATGTTTCCCCATGACTTCAAGGAAAGTGAGATGAACCCTCCTCTGTGGACATAGCAGCTTCTTGAAAGCAGCTGATTCATAGTTGCTGTTTGCACCAGAATAACCTGGATTGGTGTCATGCTGGCAACTAAGCACCACACAGTTGCTCACTTTGTCCCTCCTGGCAGGATGGGGCAAAGATTTGGAATGTTGTGAGAAAAACTGTAGCTTGAGGTAAAGACAGTTACAATAAAAATCCACACGTGCAGGCAATGCAAAACAAGGGGTTTTTTTTCTTTCTGTGCTCTTATAATGATTTCAGTTGTATCTAGAAAGTGCATCCTTTCGATATGTTTAATATAAATGCCAAAACAATGAAATATACATTGACAACCACAGTAAAGCATCTGATCTTATTTATGTGTGGCACAAAAGAAGTTCTTCCAGAGTACTTGAACTGTAGTTTAGGTAAACTTTGTGAAGTTGGGTGCAAAAGTATTTTAGAGTTTTCATTCTTAAAAAGGAGCACTTGCAATATAGCATTTGACTGATTTGTTTATGCACTTCATACGCATCTTAATGTATTGCAAATAAATAATTAATACTCATGGATTTCACCCTGAAATGTGGATCTTCCAACTCAATCTTGATTTCTTCTGCTTTAGAATTGTTATGAATAGGTATGTCTCAAGTGATCTTCTGATCTTTTCATCACTAATCATTTAAAATATAGGGGCTAAATCAGGGTTTTCATTGGGATTTTAATATCCGCATACTCTGACACGAGGTTATCCAGTATCATGCCTGTCTGTAGTGAATTCTGAGACTTAAGAACTAGGAGGTAAAAATATTTTACCCCAAACATTTTTTTTTTGTGCTTATCATATGAAACAGCAGCATAACAAGTAGTTGATGTCAAAACGTATTCTTCAATTTAAAGTTGGTTGGTTTTTTTTCACTACTAAACATCAGTCCAGTCTTGTTAGACCACTTGGATGAGAGAGATACTTTAAGACAAAATTGATTTAACTACAGTTAACAGTCAAGTTAGTGAATTCAGATGACTACTCTCAGTGTGAAGAGATCACTGCAGATGTTTTACTAATAGTTGCAGTCATGTTTTATAGTGCAACAGATACGCTGGCAGAACAAAACTGCAATTTACAATATTTGCAGTGTTTTCCAGTGAGGACAAGCAGAATTCACTGTGTCCACTATGCTACCTAGCCAAATAAACATACTTAATTTTGCTGTTCAGGGTGTCATTCATCATTCTAATGATGGGGGAATTGAATTCTATAGCTTCACATTTTTCTTTAAGAATTTTAATTCAGGGAGCATTTTCATTCAACTGATATTCCTTCATTGAGAACCATACCTAGCAGTCATACCACCTGCAACAAGAATTTAAACTGACAGTTATTTTTCCTGCCTCCTTTTTACATTTTTTGAAATAACATTACAATCCAATGAAACTGAAGTTTTACTTATAAATTCAGTCACTTTTTTTCCTATTACAGTTAAAGCAGTAAATGTAATTTCTCTGAATTTGCCAGAAAAAGCAGAGATATGACTGAGAACTGTTTCCTAAGATATTATGCTAGTATAGTTGCAAGAAGTGACAATTAAAGCTGGCAAGCTATTATGATTTTAGGGTTCTTTTCAAATACAGATCTGTTTATTAAATTGGCTGGATCTTTCCCCTCCTGTAGTCTCAAACATTTGTACTTTAAATTGTTTTATCTTCCCTTCCTGAGAAGTCTGCAAGTTTTCACAAGCACTAGTGACACAAACCCCAGCACAGTTCTGCCACTGTTCACATAAAGTATTAAAGTGTAAGCTGAGGTCAGAGCCATGATAAGAAGCAAAATTATTTTACTCTTCCTACAAAGATTTAGTCTTTTGATATTATAGTTTCAAGTTTAGTTCTTGAGATTATAGTTTTTCTAATTACTTCCTATTAAGAAGGAAGAAATGATTGATATTATTAGAGCTTTTTTTTCTTTTTCTGTTCCATTTCTTTCTCTTCTATTATCCTTTCATTTGCAAAGTCTCAACACCTAGTTACCCAATTTTCTTCTTCTTCCAAAATCTACCCTAATCACTAGACATATGAAAATGCTGCACAGCTTTTCTCCATAGCAGATTAAAAAAAGTCATTACTTTCCAGTCTTCTTCATAACAAGTGTTGTTATTTGCGATGTAGTTTTCTGTCTGCTTTTGTAGCATAAAATGTAGGCCTTGCTCAGGTGTCACTCACTCATCACTTCCAAAGCCCTTCAAAATACCAACTCAAACTGTCCATTTTGGTTTACTCCTCTGTCACTTTCAGATCTCTTCACTGGCTGTTGTATTTGGGCTCTGTTATGATACTATATAACTATGTCTTGTCTGAATCTTTTTCTTAAATTTTTGGTGCTCTCTGTTCTTTCTTCATTGCTTTGTTTGGTGACATGCCCCCCTCTGGACACCACACTGGAATTCATACTCCTGCATTTCTTTGGAAGACACTCCTTTGCTGCCACTGTCCTGCAAAATCAATCCTTTGGATAATTTATTTCTCTAGCCTCTGGTGACAACTTTTCCCCACCTGTTGCTTAAATTAGTTTTGGTTTGATAATGAAGAGTGGATTTATCTGTTTTTCACTTATGCAATAATACATGAGGAAACATGTTCATCTGTTGTCTCAGCAGGAATCAGCTCAGGCCTGCAGATCACAAACACCTCATGCAATATATAGTAAAGACTATTTTGCAAAGTGCTGCACAACCCCATGCTATTTTCTAAACAGCTTCTAAGAAACATAAAAAGATGACAAGAGAGTTATGCGTACATAGTTTAAGTTACATGGTTTTTATGAGATTGGTGTTTAAAGTTCTGAGATGAAAATGTCATGAATATATGAATATCTGTGTGATTCCAAATCTGAAAATGTGTATCAAGAAATGGTGTACACTATTGGTAGATGGGCTCTTCCTCAAACTTTAAGTCAAATAAATCCCAGAATTAATTCACTTAATTAGTAATAATGTGGTTCTGGTCATGAATGATGGATGAAACAATGAGTAAATTAATACTGACCTTCTGCTGGAAATGACAGTGGAAGTCAGATTCATCATATACAATGGTGAACCTTTGAGAGCTGCATTTGTTGGAGAGTCAGTACATGTATTTTAATATCATTTAATAAGTGGAGGAGTTTTATGTATTGTTTTATACTTACATGTATAGTATGCTTTAAATTTTAGACTGTTCACATGATTTTGCAATAATAATAAAAAAAAAAAGATATTACAGCAACTAGTAAATTTTTGAACCTCCACTAAGAAAAACTATGTTGAATTGTTAGCAAAGAAAGGAGACCAGTTTATTAGTGCCAGCCATCCTGGAGGTTTTACTTCACTGTTCATGGCACAAGAAATATCTAAGAAAATAAGTCTGATGATCATAAATAAATAAATAAACATAAATAAACATCCTAAAGCTAATTCTGATAATCAGTTATTAGCAGGATTCCTGGGAATAAGAAGCCTAGATATAGCCAATTAAAGAAGACAAAAATAAATGAAAATGAAAGGGGAGTAATAAGTAAAAGGGAAAGCCTGAATATAACTGAGGAACCTGTCATAAGTGATAGAGAAAACTAAAGGATGAGAGGTTTCAAGCAATCTTACTGACACAGGATATCTCTTACTGTAACACAACTAAAGTTGTATTTGTAAATTAGTAAGGGTTCTGCATGTTGTCAACAAGGATTTAAATGAACCTACTGTAACATTAAATACTGTATTTTGTGTAAAATTACATTTTATATATTTCATATATATGTTTTACATAAATACATCTTAGTAATTTCGCAGTTTTGCATCAAGTTCAGCAATGTAGATGGATTGTGTTATTTGTAATTTATCTAGTATGTAGCAGAAATTAAAAAGCAAGGAAATCCTTACCTGACTGAAACTAGGTGTAGACAAAGTGGGAAGGTATGTTGATACTGCAGAAGGGAGGACAGTGTTTTTACTTCTAAGAAGTATTTTTCTGAGGAGTATCAGCCAATTGTGCCTATAAGGTCCAGGATGGTATGCTATGTGCTGCTTCCTGAAAAGTAACAAAGTATTTCTTTAGCTGGGGTGTTTTGGTTTGTCTTGTATTAATGGCCTGTTCTTTGGCTGTACACAGCTCACTGCTTGCTTGATCAGTTACCAAGCTGTCTCTGCACAGCACTGTGTCTTGCTGCTCAGGCAGTTTCTTAACTATTTTAGAATTTTTCATAGAATCACTGAATGGTTCAGGTTGGGAGGGACCTTAAATTCCAACCCCCTTCCAGGGACACCTTCCACTAGATCAGGTTGTTCAAAGGCCACTACAACCTGGCCTTGAGCATTGCCAGGGGATGGGGCAGCCACAGCTTCTCTGGACAACCTGTTCCAATGTTCTCTCAGTAAAGAAATTCTTCTTAATGTCTAATCTAAATCTACTTTCTTTCAGTTTAAAGATATTCCCCTTGCCCTATTCCTACATGCCCTTCTAAGAACTCCATCTCCAGCTTTTTTGTAGGCCCCTTTTAGTTACTGGAAGCTGCTGTAAGGTCTCCTTGTACTGTACTGCTTGCATTTTCCATATAGCAACAAGTCATGTATTTATAAGGTAAAACCAAACAAAATAAACCCCACTCTGTCCCTCAAGCCCCTGGCCAACAATCGCACCTAGTTATCTCCTAATTTGAGGGTAAAACCACAAAAAATGTTAACCATAAGGAATATTTGAATTCTCTTCAGTATGACAATATGACAGTATTGTTTGTGGATCTATTAGTTTTGTTTCAGCTGGAGTCATCTTTCCTATGCAGTTTTGAAACCAGCTTCTCTTTCCACATTTTGGTGCAGTGTCTGCTTTAATCTTCTTAAGAGATTGACGTTTCATTTCAGTAAATTCTTACTGGTAGTACAGAACTGTTAAAGCAGCCAGGATGCCAAATTGAAGGACTACCATTGTAACTTTGCTAGAAGTGGCCAGAAATTTAGTTTGATCATTCTTTTTGTGTTATCAAAAATAATAGCACTGCTTTTACAAGTGGTTTTAGGTTGCTCACAGAACTGATTTCATGGAGAAACAGTAAGTGAAGTTTTCCAAACAAATTACCAGGAATGTCTTGAAAATGCAGTTATATTCCACATACTTTTACTAGACTAACTCAATACAATTAGCAGAATAGTTTTCTGACTAGAAGACTCACTTCTTCAAGTCCATACCATGGTAAATAGAGGAGATTCAGAGCAGCCCTGCAGAGGACTTGGGAGTGGTGGTCAATGAGAAAATGAACATGAGCCGACAGTGTGTGCTTGCAGCCCAGAAAGCCAACCATATCCTGGGCTGCATCAAAAGGAGCATGACCAGCAGGTTGAAGGAGGTGATCCTGCTCTTCTACTCTGCTCTCATGAGACCTCACCTGGAGTATTGGGTGCAGTTGTGGTGTCCTCAACATAAAAAGGACACAGAGCTGTTGGAACAAGTCCAGAGGAGGGCCACGAGGATGATCAGGGGACTGGAGCATCTCCCATAAGAAGACAGGCTGAGAAATTTGGGGCTGTTCAGCCTGGAGAAGAGAAGGGTGCATGGAGACCTCATAGCAGCCTTCCAGTATCTGAAGGGGGCCTATAGGAATGCTGGGGAGGGACTCTTCATTAGGGACTGTAATGACAGGGCAAGGGGTAATGGGTTCAAACTTAAACAGGAGAGGTTTAGATTGGATCTAAGGAAGAAATTCTTTCCTGTGAGGGTGGTGAGGCCCTGGAATGGGTTGCCCAGGGTGGTTGTGAGTGCTCCATCCCTGGCAGTGTTCAAGGCCAGTTTGGATGAAGCCTTNGTGAGGCCCTGGGTTGCCCAGGGTGGTTGTGAGTGCTCCATCCCTGGCAGTGTTCAAGGCCAGTTTGGATGAAGCCTTGGGTGACATGGTTTAGTTTGATGTGTCCCTTGTTATGGGAGGGGGGTTGGAACTTGATAATCTTAATGTCCTTTCCAACCCTAACTATTCTATGATTCTATGAATCTCCTGATAAAAAGAGGCAGGTGCTCTCCAGAGGTTGTTTCAGACAGATGCAGTTCCACAGGCATGCGGTTGCTATATATACTGTATGATTCCGTTTCAGTTTTTCATCATTGTTTTTCTTTGGGGTGAGTGGGTCAGGAATTTCAATCCTTTGGTTTGGATCAGGTTCAGGTCAGTGAAAACTTTAAGTGACCTGACCCAGCGATGAACCAAAGATAGTCCCAGAGGTTTCCCTTGAGAAGGAAACTGGACTCCCAATGATGTTTATCAACTGGTGACATAGTATGGCTTTCTAGATAACATATGACATTGTGGGGTGCTCATGATCACAAACCCTCTTTTGGATAGAAAAAGAAATGGACCTTTTACTGAATTTGATAAAGTTTCTAGTCACATTGTCATTTGCTTTTAGTTCACATTGATGGGGCTGGGAATCTTTAATTTTTACAATGTGTTCCAAGGCTTTTATCTCTGCTTCATCTATTTTTAAATGTTTTTTATTTTCACAGCTAATTTGCAAATTCTCGGAGTATAAACTTACCATCCAGGACCACAATACCATATGGCTTTATGGTTTCATTGATTAGTTTCACCTTGTTACCTTTAATTTATTAGGAAAAAAAGGAAAGTTTCTATATGCCATAGGTCATACAATTGGGATTAAAACAGCAAGGATAAGATCTGCTGCCACTTTATGAGAAAAGCTGATCCAATGATGATGTGTGCATATATGGTGTGCATTATCATGTGGTCTGGCTTAACCAGAGCAGAACTAGCTTCTTCCCTTCTTGCTCCCTCTTGTTTTTCCCTGCCTACCTTGATGCACACCTGGGCACTATGATTACCTTCAAGAATGTCCTGAAATATTCTACATATACTATGACATAGAAGGATGAGCAAAGAGCTAGTAAAAATGCAGGTAACATTATTGTATTACCTGCATATTATCTAGACATCAAGAGATTTCAAGAAAGGGGGGGTTGAGTGAGTGAACGAGCTGCGTGGTTGGTTGGGTTTAAACCACGACACATACCTGTAAAGCTTCTCCTTGCCAAAGAGATTTTTGTACCTGGAAGGCTGAGTAATCTTCATCCTCATGATATCTTTGACTATCACTACCAAAATTATTATGATAAAATGAAAATGTGGCAAAATGCTTAACCACTTTTTCCCCCCAGTTAATCCCTGATCCTTGTTTCTTATTTTCCTATTAATAACAGCTACAGTGTGTCTGGCAGTATATGCTGGTGTAGGTTTTGGGCGGTCTTATGGTTGTGTGATTGTTTGGTTGTTTTTTGGGTTTTTTTTTAGGACAACTATTTGTTTGCAGCTGTTTAGTGTAGCCAGCTAAATTGTTGTTCAGGTAGCACTGACCTACAGATCATTGCACTCTGTATGCTGAGTGCTAAGTGCCACTGGCAAACTTCACTGGAATTCTCCAGTTATCTCCCACTGGAAAGGATATTGACTTCCAGTCCCCAGCTTGGAGATGTTGTAGGAGATGAGCCATCATCCCCTCTATGCAACTTCTCTCTTCCTTTTTGTCCCCACCCATCTGTGTATGCTTAGTTGTCAGTGGAAGGCTGGTGACATAGATTTCTTTGATGTGGGAGATGTTTCCATCTCTTAATTCAAAACAATGAAGAAGCAGAGGTTGCTATTACATCATTCACACTTCATTTGTGGCTTTAGAGAGTGGCAAATGCCGCCTTCATCACCCCTACCCCAGCCCCTACCTGGAGCCCACTGCAAAGAATTCCACACACACACATAATGAAAGCTGTAACAGTCTGTGGGGGAGAAAAATCAAGGGTAAAACATGACACCAAGGTTCCTCTGTATTTAAAGAAATGAAGGGAAGCACAAGGGCATAAGGGGGTATGTTTTATTTCTTAACAAGATTATTTTTTGCAAAGCTTGTGTTACCATGAAGTCCAAAGATTGATAGGCTTTATCATGGTTAACCTAGTTTGCAACTGCTTTCCCTTTAAATTCATCCAGATCAGACATTTATAATGATACCTCTAAGATAAATAGAGATGGATGTTTTATTAAGATAAATAAGATGGATGTTTCAGGGCATAGCACTGGAGAAAAAAGTTTCATTTTGGAATGTAACATAGTTTGAATCTCTTCTTTCAAATGGATGCTCTCTTTAGGTTATTGTCAGAGTGGTTTAGTAAGCACTAAATTAAGGAATTAAGGCGCTTTGGGTGATAAATAGGAAGAGGTGATGGCTCTGATGGGAGAAACGTGAAACTGTGCCTTCTTGAAATGTATATTATTTAATAGGCCAAAGACAAGCCAGTAAAGCATGCAGTGAAACGAGAGGTATTTTGAGAAATGTCCCTTCCTGCCCTGAGTGCTTAGCAGTAGTCCTGCTAATAGGCTCTTCTGCTCATGCTTATAACTAAAAAATTAAACTCAGCAGTATTGGATTGCTAAACTGATTTCAGGTTATTCGTTTTGTGAAAAACATCTCTAGGAATGTGTAAGTGAAGAATTAGTTATATAAATATTGTTGGGATTCTGTGGATTTACTTTATGATATTTCTGAACACCTACAAGTATGATACTGTCCAGAGGCTAGTCTTTCCTGCTCTACTGCAAAGCCTGCTTCAACTCACCATGCAACACTGGTCTGTTTGGCCAGTACAGATAATAGATCTTTAGGGTTTTTTTAATGTCCTACAAGAACTCTGATTATCAGGTGTGCTCTCTTATGTGCTGTGCACTGGTTGGTTTTATCCACTTAAGACCTACAATATAAGTTTTTTCCTGAAATATACTTCTGAGAAAGACATCCAGTCATAGGTGGAGGACGTCAAACAGTGGAGGATCTCTTGGTAGTTTCTTCTATTAATTTCCCTCTCAAACTGTTAACAATGTGTGTCTTTAATACTGAATTTGTTTGGCTTCTGCTCCCACCCATTTATTTCCTTATGCATTTCTACTAGATTAAAGAACCCCTAAAACTAGGATTTTATCCACCGTGTCATCTCTCAGTCGTTTAGGTAAACTAAATAAGTGGAGGAGCATTCTGTGTCTTTTACTGTGAGATACTCTGCTTTTTGCCAGCCTCTTACTTGTGGCTTTATTGTCATTTCTTTCTTTGCAGTGCTTATTCATCTTATTATCATGGTGGCTGTTCAGAGTAACTTGATATGTTTTTTAGTTTTTGAAAATACACTGATCTGTCAAAATTACATAATCAAATGCATACATCATATACCCAAACCAGAGAAATGATGCTGTTTTGGATGTATAGAGTTACCAGAATTGTGCAGCCAGGAATTTCCCAGTTAACGTGTTTGAACCTGGAGGCTAGTGTTCTTGGAAATGATACAGCCTTTCTGTGTTCCAGAGCAAGGGCAATGAATCTCTTTCTCAAATCTTCAGAATCTTTTTCAGCCATCACGTTGTGAGCCAGATTTTCAAGTGCTGTGTGTCAGTGCAGATCTGAGGTCAGTAAATCTGACTTCAGGCCTCAGCTGAAAACCTGATTGTAAGTGGCAAAGACCTAAGATATGTAGGAAGTTTTTAAAAATAATTATTATTAGACTGTTTTGAGTTTTTGTTGTTTGTTTTGTTTTGTTTTGTTTAGATTTTCTTTTTTTTTTTTTTTTTTTTTGTTTTTTGTGGGTTTTTTTTTTTTTTTT
>NDXB01019561.1:60251-95680 GCA_002631895.1 Agapornis roseicollis
TTTTTTTTTTTTTTTTTGTCTTGTTTTCTTTTAAATTAGAGAATCTTATAACTTTTTTTCCAGCCTATACCATAGATGCAAATCTGCCTTTCTGACACACAGAAATATTGAAATGGCTGACAGCAGTGCAAGAAAGCCATAGAGAGATGATGTGGTGTAGGAAGTGGCTTTCATCTCTGAAGCAAGGGGATGGATTTAGTTAATTACATTCCTCCAGGTCCAACTCAAAGTCTAAGCTTCCTGTCCATCAACACGAACTAGTGGTGTGAAGGTTGTGAAGTACTTTCATTACATGCAGATTAAGCTTTCCCTTATTCAGATATCTAGACTTTTCTGCGTCTTTTCATTTCCCTCTAGACATAGAGTAAACATATTTGGTATAACTTTTTTTTTTCCCCTAAGGATATTACTAGATCAGCATATGTATTTTTACTTACTACAAGTAAAACACATTTTTCCTTCAAAGAAAAATGCTTTTTTAAAATAGGCATAGTTTTGCAAACTCACCAAAAAATATATGTGTCTGTGGATACATACCAAAAATGTATCTAGAAAATGTGTGCAGACTAGTTGCTGCTCACATAGAAATGCTTCAAGTACCTCCAAGAAAAACAAAGGCATTTTTCAATTTGCTGTGCTGAGTGGTATAAAAATATGAGTTCATAATAAGGCAGAATAAAAGATCAGCTGATGTAGAGGATAACGTGAAGCTGTATATATTGAGGTAGAAACAGTTCAGAAGGAAGTAAAGGATTTGAAGCTTGATCATAAATATTGCACCCATGTAGTGCATTGCAATCTTTTTACAGTTTAACATGCACCTATTGATAATGTAGTAATTATGTGTAATTTATATTCTGGGGCTTCCTCCTGCAATAGCTGGAGTTAACTGACTAACTTCTACTTACAGTTGTGGGAGTTTGCAATGATCACACAAAGCAGGTGTGAGGCTCCACTGGCTGCAGGATTTGCTGTGTGTTACTGTTCACTCCCATTTAGGACTCCCAAGGTCTTTTCTATGGGTCATGCAATAGAATTTATTATCAACATACAGTACAAACGTCTCTCCAGGATTAACGAAAATTTTATCTATTTGCATTATTACCTTATGGTAAAAAGGTATTACGTTTTTAAATTATTCACCATGAATGGTGTTAACTGAATGTGTCATTCCTTATGTTTGTGGTGTTTTGATTTTGGGGGGATTTGTTTACAAAATTATGGCTTTCCATGTAATGGACACTTGCAATGGAGGAGGCTGAAAAACCATTCCCTTTAAAAAGATAATGCTTTTTGGCTACTGAGAATACTTTTTCCCAAATTTATTTTCAGAAAGAAGCTCCATGTTACTGATGAGGTTTATGCCCAGTCTGCGCACAGACCTCCTTGTCTTTGAAAAAAATTCCAAGTGAGGCCAAAATCAAGGCTGCAATAATATTTCTGAGATCGTAAACTGTAACTCTGGTAACAAATGTGAGGTTACTACTAGGTCATGAAAGCTCTCAGAAACGTCATAGCTGAGTCATGTAACTGAACAGCATTAGGCAGGTACTGTGTTAAGTAACCTTGTCTAAACAGTGGTGAAGTACACTTAGGAGAAATGCTGTCAGAAGTACACATGCCAGAAATGGTTACATGATTTCATAAATGCTCTGAAAGCCCTGAAATACTACATTTTGCTTACATTTTCTTTCATTGTCCTGTAATAAAAACTCTTTTATTAAGACTTCTTTAACAGGGAATAGGGAATTATGAAGGAGAAGAGTTAATTCACTTTGTTTTTTACATCTCCTGCTATGAAATGTTAATTCTAGTGTTGAAGTCCTTTAAGAACCCTGTACTGCAACTAAGAATTACTGTAAATATAAAAAAATATAGTTGTATTAATTGGAATAGACCAAGTTCAATCAATTAAATTTCAGTTAGTTAAATTTGATATCTGCAAGAACTGGGGGTTAGACTGTCTTCAGTCTAGCCATAGTTCATGTATGGTGGCTAATAGAATGAATATTAGGAGAGCTCTAGAAAAACAAATTAAACCCTTTTTAATTGAAGGGTAGGGAAAATTACTGGCTTTTGGTTAACACCATCAGGCCACATATTGAATAAAGAAATAAACCAACTATTTCGGAAGAAAAGTTTAAAGTTACTCGTTTGGAAGTATCAAAGAGGTGCATGCAGTCTGGTAAAAAACTGTGTCTTTTCTATTTCATCTTTTCTGATACTGTTGCATGACTGGTGTTGGTAGAGGCCCCGTGTCAGAGCCAGGTGTGTGCTGTTTGTGCTTATGTTGCCACAATCCTAATCACTAATCACTGTGATCTCTTGTGTTGGGAGGAGTAATCATGAAAATAATCTGAAAATCTGCATTGTTTAGACAACTGAGATCAAAGAGTTGAGGTCAGCTACATGGTAGAAAACAATTCTCCCTGGTATCCAGTGACAGGATGTGTGGGAATGGTTCAAGCTGCACCAGGGTAGGTTTATATGGGAGATCAGGAAGCATTTCTTTACTGGGAGGGTGGTCAGATGCTGTAGTAACAGGCTTCCTAGAGAGGTAGTTGATGCCCCAAGATGGGCAATCTTCAAGAGGCATTTGAACAGTGCCCTTAAAAACATGTTTTAAATTGGTGAAACCTGAACTGGTCAGGCAGTTGGACTAGGTTATCACTGAAAATCCCTTACAACTGAAATAATTAAGATCTGTTCCATTCTATTTTATTCAAAACAGTGAATGTTGCTGAAACAGAAATGTGTAAACTTCTCTGTGTGTAACTTCTTCACTCACTGGAAAACATATTCCTGTAGTTGGACTTGAGGCTGTATGAGCTTCATGCAGCAGCCTGTCAACTTTATAAATATCTTCTGTATTAATAAGGAGTCTGCTAGCATTAATGTTAGCTGTGAATGTGCTTTGGTGAAATATTACCCCATCACCCTTACAATAATCTGCTCTATGCAGAGTTTTCTGAATTACAACACAGCAAGTGTTTATTTCCTGCCACTTTTTCAGAATGTCTCAGGCTAGTGTTCTGATGTGAACCATTAATACTGCTCTCCCAGAATTGTTCCTTAGACCTGTTCTTCTCATTTCTGACTACAGCTGCTCTGTTAGGAAGTGCTTCCTCTGTCCATTCAGAACACCAAGACTGTGTTCTGAATTCCTGGCGAACAGAGGGTGTGAAACAGTTGAAAAATCTTACAAACTCTTTTTGATCAGTATTACTACTGGTGTAGATCAATGCACCTATGCTTTTGTTATTGGCTTGTCTGTATACTAGTGTTGTTAGTGGCCAGGTTGCTGGTCCTAATTAGGAAGCATCTTTTTATGCTAAATATGTTAAATTTGCAAATGATTAGAGAGAATGTCTTTGGGAAATGCATATAGTCTTGTGTTTCATAAATTATAGACTACATATGGTGGCAAAGGCAATAAATTAAAAACTTTAATAAATCCAAGCCATACAAAACTTGCAATTAATAAGAATTGCTCTCATGAGATACTATTACAATGCTTCCTTCAAAATACAATGCTTCCTTTGAAACATAGTGCTTCCTCCGAAATGATAAGTCATGCACTTACTGTACTTTCATCAAAACAGTTTTAACAGGTTTTAACAGATTTTCAGCTAATTGTAAAGACGTAAGCCTGATTCTCCTTTGACTATGTCAGAATAAAAACCAGGAGTAGCTCCACCTGAAGTCGAGGGATTACACTATTAAAAATTATTGCGGAGGAAGAAGAAATGCAAGTAAAATGCAGACATAAATATAGATTAATTGAAATAGCACTCAGTGTAACTAAACAAGAAACCGCTGCCTTGGGATATACAATCAAATGGAGTTGTGATTGACTAGCTTCGATTGGTTCATATGCAGTTGAGACCAGAGAAATGCTAAAAGCTCTTACACTGAAAAATTAAAAGCAAATAACAATGATTAGGCATATGTATCATATCTATATGTGGTAAAAATAGGTTGTAGTAAAAACGGGTTGTGTTTTTTCAATTAAACCAAAACCAAACTGTTTGTGCGATGCTACTTTTAGATAGGAAAAATACCATTTCTGCTGGGCACAATAAAATTTAAATGAATGAAAGAGTTGGTTTAAATAATCCTTTGTCTTACAAATGTGCATATGTTAAAGTATGATGAAATATTTTGTAATTAGTTCTAGCCATAAAAATGTTTCTCTGGGTTTCTTTCTGGAGAGAGATCAGAAAACAGTTCTTTCACAGGAATAAGGATTTCATATTGGACCACACAGTAAACTGAGAGCTATATAAAAACAAATCAACATGTAGACCATTTTGTATTTCCATATAAAGACATCAGAGTTTTGTTCTGCAAACGTGGAAGGTGTCCATTGGACATTTTGTTGCTGTTGAAATGGATAGAGCCTTGTCTGCTGGACACTGTAAGGAGTTCTTTGCTGAGAATTCTGCACAAACATGTGTAGTCATCTGGTCAATGTTGTGAAGAAGAGGCCAGAAGAATCAGAGCCATTTTTGCCTCACATTTTTGTGGGTTTGTGTAGATGTTCTTGCAATGGATATTATGTTCTGGTTTCCTGAGTGCTCTGAAAATCTCATTATTATACCCAAAGAGGAGTAGATAAAGCTACCATTCCTACACTTTTCCATGAAAAACCTATTTGATTTGCTGTGAGGGGGCAGATGAGTTTTGGGTTTTTTTTTTGCTTTTTTTTCTTTCTTTTTTTTTTTTTCTAAACCAACTAAACAAAGGAGTACTCTGTAGTCTTGGACTGCTAAAGCAAAACTTTTGTATCATAATTCCTATTGACTTGGAGATATGAGCCAAACTAAAAAGGATGTGAGTGACAATGAAGCCCAGACTGGAGGAAAAGATCAAAGAACATGTTATAAATGAGCAAAAATAAATAATATTGATAAATACAGTTTCATACCTGCTTTCTCTAGCCTCTAAATATGTTTTTGTACAATATGGTAAAATGTGGGACTGGGTGTCAGTTTTTTCCAGGTTCAATAACCTTGGATTGCCAGTAAAAAATCAAAAGAACACAAACAAAAAATGTGATAGTTTTAATATTTAACTTCTCTGTAAATACCATTTGTGACATGAAAATCCAGGCTGGTTCCATGTTTTTCTTCATTTTAAAACAGAGAATTAAAGGCTTAGATGTTGTCCAGTCCTCATGATTTGCAAAGATTACCGAAATGAAGATAACAGTTTCAGTTGCAGATGAGAGGCACTGAGGAGGAACAGTGTTGAGGGTATACATATATGAGGTTCTGCTAATGTTTTGATTTGATTTTTCCAAAGTTTCTTTTCTTAAAAATTCATCAGAAGCAGTAATTTTTTCCAAGTTGAAAACATTTAAATTCTTTTTAGTTCTAACGACCACAAAATAAAATTAATTATATTCCTTCATCTAGTTCTGATGCTGCACTTACTTCATATTCTACTGTCTCTGACTTGAGCTGCAACCAGTTATTTGCTTTGAGCAAGACTTTTCAATAGATTCCCAACATCTGCTCTTCCCATGCCTCTGTCTCTAGCTAGTCTGCAGTATGAGTTTGTGTCTGAATTGCCAAACACACATAAATCATGTCTTAAGGTCATCTTTATTACTTGCTTCTGCTTTCTTATGAAGTGCATCATCAATCAGTGTTTGTGAGCCTCCATCCCTATCGTCCTTGTGGCTGGCTTGTGTGACTAGTGTTAATGCTATAGGCAGAGAATGAGGGAGCCTGGATTTAGAAAGGCAAAGGGCAAAGCCATGAAGGAGAAATGGTACAGATTCTGCTGATGGAGTTACAAAGAAACTTAAACGAGCAGCAGGAGTGTTGTCAGATCAATGATGTCCTTGCAGTTTTTTCATTATCTCACTGCTAAAGATATTGTACTTTAAATGTATCTGAGGCAAAGTGACAGTGGTACTGTGGAAGCATGTTGTGCTAATGAGATTTTACACTGCTTTTGTTTGTGCCTGTTTCTTTGTATGCTATGAGATGACTCTGTATATAAGTATTTCTGAAATTCTGTTCAGCTCCTGATACAGCATTGGTTTACTCCTGTGCTTTAACATCAGATAGGTGATAACCAATGTGTGAACATTCCATGCACAGTTCCTTGTTAAATTGCCCAAAAGCCAATAAAAAATTTGATTCCTTTTTACTTTTGGGTTTAGAAAATTTGAGGAAGCATCCTTATTGTGGAGGTCTCTAACAGCATTAGTCTCGTTTCTGGAGTACGGAACTGCTATGTGTAAGAGAGGTAACTGGCTGTATCTCATTCTCTCAGTGACCCCTCTCCATCTTGCCAAAATGTGTAGGGTCATTGAATCATGGAAAAATACTCTTTGCTTTTAAAAAAATGTGCATGTGTGGATAGAGTTGCAGTACTTGCTTTCCTCTCAGTCTGCTCTTGTATTACCTTAGGCTATGTTCTGTCAGATATTATTAAGTCTACAGTAATTTTGAACTCAGTTTTATGCTAAGACGTGGTAGAAGAAAATTCATATGGGAAGAAGTATAGGTGATTTTGAGACTGTTTCTCTGAATCAGTTCTCATTCATTACCACTTACAGTGATGCTAACTAGCACTTTGCTATTAATTTTTCTAAGACATAAACTCCATCTGGAATATTACAACAATTTTCAATTAATATTTTCTTTACATTCCAATTTTTTTTAGTGCCTCCAATTCCTGTTTTCTGTTCATTTACTGTGAGTTGTCTGTTAAAACCTGATTGCATTTGTTTTTGCAAAGCAAGAAATATAGCTACTACATTTCTATTGCATGAATGCTTGAGGAAACTCGAAACAAGTAATTTTGGTTAGTCTGAAGAACTTGGAAAATCTTCTAAATCTTATTTCACTTGGTGAAGATTCTTGTGCCCAGTTGAATTCTTACACTGTGAAAAAATATTCTTATGAAATAACAGAGCTAGGTAGACAAATCTCAAGAGAAGCAGATTCTCTGAGATTTTTCTTTTAGATCTTGTTAGATCCAATCAAGTAGTATATACAATCTTTTCAAAGTATTCTGGCAGTGGACTCCCTGATCCTTGCCAGAGCCCAGCAGTGCATGAAAACAAATAGCAAAAATAAACTGTATTAATTGAACAAATAAGAGTTTTCAGATCGGTCTGGTTTTGTGGCCTCTCTTACTCTTCTGAGATTTATTTACAGAGATGGTTTTGTCTGTCATAGATAAGTCATGTTGATTCAGTTGTCATGTATTTTGATAGATTAATTCCCCAATGTTCATCAAAGTGATTTGGGCCATCTTTAAGTGTCAAAAAGAATACTTATGGAGATAGCACTTATGGATGTACTGAATGTGGCTGAGTAGTGGTCCTTGTACTGTTTGAATAATGAGTTCTTGCTTCCTGAGCCACTAGCATTCACATTTTAGGCATGAAGAGAGATATCTGAAGTCTCAATAAAGAGAGCCTTTGGCTGACATTTCTCTCAAAGCTTATTCTACTTTGAGTGCATTTTTGTGACTGCATTGAACACAGAAAGAGAAACTGTGGAAGGCTTAATGTCACATTTTATTCAGCATCAGTTCAGGAGCATAGAGAATCTTTAAGTGCAGAAGTCTCAGTGTGTAGTTCCTAACAATAATAGGACAACCAAGGTAAAAGAAAGCTGATACTTAAGAGGAATGTCAAACTAAAACAGAAAAGGTAACCCCCCACATTTCTGCATTAACTATGCTGTGAAGTTAGTAGTATTTTACTTGTTTCTGAGATTTCTGTGAAGTGTTTGTTACTAACTGGGATGTGTTAATTTTGGGGTCCATTAATTTCACCCAATAAAAATCTGCCTTAAAATATGATGCAGAAAAAAACCAAACTATAAGCACGCTATCGCTTATTTTTACATATTAGTTGTACATATTCTGATCCTTCATAGGAAAGTTAAAACTGAAGAACATTTTGCTTTAATATGATGTAAATCTTATGTTAGCATTTAGATTAATTATTCTTTGTAAAATAATACAATATGTGTTTTAATGTATTTAAGTGAAATAATTTAAAGTTGTTAATTTGTTTCAGTAATTCAGAATTAAACATTACTGAAACTATGTCAAGGATTCTGAATTTCATGGTTTTAATTTACATGGGTAAAGGCTTGTGCTGGCAGAAAGGGAGTTTCTTTTCTTAACAGACTCTAATATATTGGTCCTTTGAACCCAGAGGCAGCAGCTGAAAACACTACTAAAGTCTCAATTTTAATATCAGAATTAAAGAGTGTTTAGGTGGACAGATATTCTACAAGACCACTCCATTCTCGTTGTGCCATGTAAAATGAAGAGTACGGTTTACCGTAAAATGGTTTTAAAATTTTCTGATCTGTTCCTTACAGAAATTATATAATAACAAATACAATAACCTAACAGTATAATTCTTCAAAGAATTTTTGAGGGATAATATATTTTGAGGGAAAATACTATTTCTTAACAAAATCGTGCAAAAAAACTGTCTGTCCTTTTTAGAATTTAAAAGTTATCTTTGCAATACACCTAATCTTGGTTGTTTTGTTTTGTTTTTTTTAAATAAGTGATATTCTGATCAGATTTACTCACTTTAAGAGGCATAAAGGTAAGATAATGACTTGCTGTCAGGAAACTGTCACTGAAGTTGACTACCCTCATTTTCAGCAGCTGAGCATCTTGATCTGTGTCTTCACCTTAAGATTTAACTTTAGTTTTAAGGTCACTTTTTTTTTTGTTTGTTTGTTTGTTTCAATGAGTTAGACTTAAATATAGCCTTCAGCAACCATTGGAAACTATGTTTTTTGATTTTTACTGCCCTTTCTGTTTTTGAACTTGTTGTCATTTTCATCCCTTCTTTAGATAAGATGCTGTGACTTTCAGCAGCATTGACCCTCCACAATCAAAAATACGCCAAGTTGCTTGTATGTCTGTTTGTTGTTAACTTACCTGTTGCCCAAGTAACCAACATGCCTTGTCTCCAACACCCAGCAGGGCAATGTTAGAAGAAGGAAAGTATTCAGCTCCCAACTGTGTCCTGATTGCAATTTCCATTGTAATATTCCCTCTTTTTTAAATCCCTTATCAAAGTTGTTTAGTCTCTTTCCAAATTTGTTCCTGGGCCTGTAAGCACTTAAGCACCTGAGTATCATTACCATACAACTAGCACTGCTGACTCAGATCAACATGACTGCATGGGAGTGCTTAGAGAGGAAGAAAGAGCACATGTATTCAATTGCTGGCAGACTCATAATTTATAGAGTCAGCATTTATGCTCCATATTATAGAAGGCACAGATGATGAGTATGAGGTCCTTTAGGTACCTACAGGTAGTACCGGATGTGCAGTCCTCTAGAGAAAGCTGACTCCCATATCAGTCTCACAAAAGCACTGTTTCCATCTTCAGGCACTTTTCAAAATCTGACAGTGCCTCCTTTCTTTAGAGCTCAAAATGTCTAAAAGAGCAGGGAAGTGCCAGGCTGAGTAAAGGGATGGGGCACAGTTCATGTGAGTTACTTTGTATACAAAGGTGATAAACTGCAGATGTTTAAACCTGACATCAGGGCAGTATTACAGCCATCTTCATTCCCCTGAACCAGCCAAATGCTAAATCCTTCTCTATCTTTTTCTCCCAACCCACAGCTCAGCTTTTTCCCACTATCTAGTCCTGTGCTTGGATCAGAGCACTGTATTCTTGTGTCCTAGTCAACAGTGATAATGTTTTCTCATAATTAGGAATATTGTGATAGAGGGGTTCTTTCTGTTGTTGTTGCACTTTGTTTGCTACACATTGTGCAAAGGAAATCTTACCATTACTCCATTTGAGACTAATTCAAGAGAACTCCTTAAGCCAGCGGGATGTCAGGAAAGCTTACATTTGCTAATCCAGGAAAATCTACTCAACCAAGTTTGGTGCCTTCCATATGCCCAAGTCTTCTGCGATGATGTGGAAATAACAACACATGGAAATACAAGAAGGTCAGAATTAAATTTCTAGGTTTAATTTGGAACTTTAAGTACTTTTCAAGCAACTTAGGTGGAATTCAGAATCAGCACCAGCCGTTATAGTTGTATTGATAATATGGATTGTGATCACACAGTTATTACATTCATCTTTCTTTATTCCATCAGCGCACTTTGAAGCTGTCTTCTGTCTTTAATATTAGTTAGGAATACATTTTATTACATTGCAGAAGCACTTAAATTCTGTGTTTGTCTCAAATTTTCCTGGACCTGTTTTATTCATCAGATCTTATTTACTCTTGGTGCCTTTCTCACAATATATCATGAAGCCATCTATTCAGGATGCTCTACACTTCACCTGTGTATCCTAATGACATCTATAATTAACATTCCCTAATGCTGTTGGGAAGGGTTCACTTGGTGCTGGACTTGTCTTATAAGCCCTGATGGAGAGCCCCTTGCTGCTTTTGCAGAGGAAGTTTTTCCCCTCAAAACTGCTGCTTCCAGTGGGCTCATAATCAGATACAAAAAAATGAGTGAAACTACATGAGCAGGAAAATATTTCTGCATGTCTATGAATGTAACAGAAATTCACCCCAAGAGGCAATAAGAATGCTAATCTCCAGTTGTTTGTAAAGTTATGTTTGTCAGGGCCTTTTTAATTAAAAATTTCTTTTAAGGCCACTCACATCAATTGGCAAAGGGATGTCAACAGTTCCACTGCAGCAGTAGTAAAAAACAGTTCATACCCGCTCAGATTTTTAGTTGGCACATCTCCATCATTAAACTAGGAAGCCACTTTGTCTAGGGCTGTACAAAGTCCTCACCATACTGGACAGTGCAAGGCTAGTGGAAACATTTTTAGGGTTGAATTTTTAATGTATTTTCTTAAAATTATTTCAGATGTCACTGGGATGTGATCATCTAATGGTTTTCCTTTATGTTGTAGCAGTTCTGCAGCTGTAGAACTGCTTTTTCCCAGAATAATTTTCACACTTCAAACATACATTTGATGTTCTTTTATAGATGTGTATCTGATTTTTATAAAAATCAGTTTATTGTCTTCATTGCACGTTCCTTCCTGAAATCCATTTAAAAGCATACAGTGGTGCAAGAGCATATTTGAGATCAGTGATTTATTTCTAAAATATTTTTGTCTTTAGATTTTGAAACAGAACTGATTGCGTGAAAATATCTGAAACCTACTTAAAGGATGTCCTACACCTGTGACAAAAGGCAATTTGAATTTGTAAAGCTTCCCACTTACTCCATACATGACTCTCACTAAACTACAATTAATGCTGTTTTGTCTTTTGTTTCCTTCCAAAGGTAAACCTAAGATTTGTGGTAAGAAAACATAGAGATACTTTTCTCTGTTGCAAGGGAAGCTTCCCACTCTGTACAGTGATATTACTGTGTTCCTAAGTTCATCGAAGTGTAGCAGGCTATGAGCAGCAGAGAAATGAGGAGTGGAAGATAGAGTGCTTAGTGTGCTGATTGTGTAGTTAAGGATGTGCTTGCATCATCAGTTAAAGATAGTCATACACTTGTTCCATCTGTGTTAGTCTGAACTAATAAAACAGTAAGGACAGATAATGTTCATAGTTCATAGGAATGTGGCCTAGAATGTTCCACTGTGGTTTCATTCCTTTTGTGCAGGCATGTAGCATGCCAGCTGTGGCAGAGCTGGCATGTGCTATGTGTGATGATGTGCAGCTGACCACACACACATGTGCTAAGGTTGGGGGAAAATAACATCATTTTTGGGGTCCACCACTTTGGGATTGCATCTCTGTGAGAAGCCAGTAAGAGTTAGCTTAAAAATTCAGTTTTGCTTCCTGTTTCATTTATCCTGATAGGTGATGGGAAATGTATACATTTATGTATGAATAGAAAATGTCAGGGAGTAAGAAAACAATATTTTCAAGCTCTGTTTTTGGTAATAAATATGCAATGTTAAAGAAAACAGAATCAGTTAGGAACCACCACTTGCACTCTGAAGTTGCACTGAAAACAAGACTAGATGAACACTCAGATTGTCTTAAGCTTTGTAGGTAGGTTTTACTTATTCTTTAAAGTGAGATTCCCACTCCCCCTGTCAAGGTTAGCTTAGTGATAGCCTTTGAAACAGTCAGACCACTTACCAATCGATGGATGTTTAGAAGTTTGACAGTCTCTGCATTAATCTCACTCTTGCATGAAAATGGCTTTATCAAGCCTGTAATTAGAAATGAAATAGTTTTAAATGATTTCCACACAGCTTGACTTTCAAAGAGGTTCCAGTTTCACATAACTTCATATAAACAGAGAATCAGAAGATATAACCAGATACCACGGTTCCTGCTTGCTAATTGCCATAAAGCAGAGCCATCTGCTTTATACAAAGTCTAGGTCAGGTAATCCTTCGAAACTGTGACCTTTGAGGCTCCATGGAAGTTATTCTTAATTAAATAAAACCTTCTTAGGAAGTTATTGGGAATCCTGGTTCAGGTTCAGTCCAAGCAGAGAATGTAACTGATTGGATTTCTCTATAATCTTAAGCAGACGGTTCTAAACCAGTCTGGTTTGATCTTTTGGGGTTTTTTGGGGTTTTTTTGTTGGTTTTTTTTTTTTTTTTTTTTTTTTTTTTTTTTTTTTTGGTAGAGTTAATTTTTCATAGCAATTCAAGGTTCAAATTGATTATTTCAGTTTTAAAAGTGATTCCTCATAAAAGATAAATTAGATGACAAAAAAATGATTTAAACAAATTAATGATATTAAAAGAAAAAATGAAGTGACTGAATGTTTCAGCAGCCTAAACTAAGCTCAGAATCTGGACTGGGGAAAACAGTGAGCATTCTCCATTTTGTGAGGTTGCCTGGCCTCTTCTAGAGAGCATGTGTCACAGCACAGTGGGGTGATAAACATGAATGGAGAAAAAGAAATAAAATTGCAGCTCAGCACATGGAGTAGAATACTTGTAATTTCTCACAACTATTTCATTACTAGCAAGGCTTATATCACGGATGCTTTTAAGTTTTTTTCTTTTCCATCATATACTTTATTTAAATATTTAATCCATTATATGAAAATAGTTACTGTGATTAAATAATCAATTATTCTGCTCTAGTTTTCTTTTGGCATTGGTGACTATTATTTTTGGCTGACTATCTTTGGCAAGCAACTGCCAATTATTCACTGCCAGATTAAAAATAGAAGTATTACTGCCAAAGCAAATAATACATGATTTTGCAGTTACACAGAGCTTTCCAGTTGAGGATAACAACATATTTCGTAACCACTAATGAATTTAGCCACTTACCACCCACTGAACATTCACATTCTTGCCTTAGGGATGAGAAAGATAAGGTATATACTGCAGCAAGACATGGTTTACCTTTTCCAGAGGCTGGTGTAGGTTAAAACTGATGGAAGACACTAGGATTTACCACTTGTTAGAAATGGGTCTTCACATATGAATTGAGGTATCCTGGTCTACCCATCCAGCCATCTGGACAAGGATTGGAGTTGCTCTGCCTGGCCATGTGTTCTGAGTTCAGCAGTTGCAGTCAGTTTTTCTTCTCTTTAGTAGCTGGTGTTTTGACTTAACCCGGGAACAAGGCTGATAAGGCCAATGTTTTTGGTTGCTGCTGAGTGATGTTTGCCCTGACCAAGGACTTTGTGAGCCTCATTCTCTGCCGGGGAGGAGGGGAAGCCGGGAGGAAGGAGGGACAGGACTGTACTGACAGGACCAAACTGACCAAAGAGGTATTCTATACCATAGCACATCGTGCCCAGGAGGTAACTGGGAGTGATCCGGAAGGCCTAGCTCGCTTTGGGTGGTTGGAAGAGGTGGTTGGTCAGCACTCGGTTGGTGGGGTGTCGTGAGTTATCTGTCAGTGGTTGATGGGATGCTGTATTCTTTTCCTTTATCGTTATTATTATTGGTGGTAGCAGCAGTGATTTGTGTTATACCTTAGTTACTAAACTGTTCTTATCTCAACTTGTGGGAGTTGCATTCTTTTGATTCTCCCCCCATCCCTCTGAAAGCAGGGGAGGCAAGAAAGGGGGATTGAGTGAGTGAACGAGTTGCGTGGTTGGGTCTAAACCACGACACCATGATACACACTGATCTTATAAGAGACAAAGAAAAGCTGAATTGTAACTAGTTTCTCAGAAGAATAAAATGTATCCATTCACAGATGTGGCATTAATGAAATAGATTAATATTTTGAGACTGATTTTGAACTTTGAGAGCTCCCTTCTGATGAGGTGGAAGATCAAGACATGAAGTCAATCATGGCAGATGACCTGATTATCTTGACTGTTTATACTTCATTATAGTATAACTTTTCCTCTTAACAGTTGCTGCAGTCAGATGCCCTGTTATTGAATGTGGTCTGTGCAGCTACTTTGCATTCTTAACAAAATTTTGTGAAGAAGTACTGCAGTGGAGAAGAGTTTCTCACTGAACTAAGTGATCGCCTCATGTATGAGGACAGCTGTTTTCTAGTTTTAACACATCTCTTTGAAAATGTCTCTCTAACATCAGGATCATAAGTCTGAGCTTGACCCCTAAAGTTTGTGGCATTTTCACACCTTTGAATATGCTCCTCAGAATTGTGCTGGCACAAAAGTCTAACTCTGTACTCCATGTTTTTGTCCAGGTGATGGTTTTTCCTTTCCCAGCTGCAGTGATAGGGTCTCTCCAAATCCTAAAGGGATATTGGTATTTGGTAAGTATAACTGGTTCCAGGTTTTGTTTCTTATTTGCAGCCCCATAGAAAGATATGATGACAGTCTACCTTTCCATGTTTTCAGTTGCTGTAGGGACTGATGACTAGTGATGTAATGGCCTTGTCTTGGCTGCAAAGTGAAAAGTTCTTCATCTCTGTGCATTTTTCAAATAGCAGAGACTGTTTTTACTGTAAAAATTACCTTACACACACCTAATCACTCTGTGAGAAGCACTGAATACCTGAAGTGGCCATTAAGTGTAGAATTTTGCTGGAATGGACTGCCTCTGTCATTTTATTAAATAAAGAGGCATCTGAAATCTGATACTTAATATATTCTGTGAGCAGCATTTGGAAGCAAACAGAGGCAGTTTTCCTTGAAATTCAAAGTGCAGTAGCTCAGAGACAGCCATCTGTATGTATTTAGGGAATCTGGAATTACCCGAATGCCTGGCAAATTTTTTGTAATTATCTCAGAAATGAATTATGATATTTCACAGATAATGTTCTAGCCCTTTCATTCCTACTTTGATAAAACCTACTAAAAATCTGTTGCCTATTTTATTCCTTGCTGGGATTAAAAAAACCCACAAATAGACAAACAAAAAAGCTTGCTTTGAACAATCTTATTGGAAAGAGTGTGTGTGTGTTTTAAAAATTCTGCATTTTAAATGCAAACAAGGGAGGCTGAAATTTGCCACAATAGCTTCACTGAAAAATATACCATCATTCACATCAAAAGTAAGCAAAAACCCACAGAAACATTAGGAAGAAACAACAGTGCCAGAGCATGATTTCATGTATTTGGGAAAGCAGTTTCTTCTTTCTGATGAACTCAAAATGTAGGATATTCTGTAAAGTGGATCTTCCCATTCAGATAATTCCATCTAGTGACTTTTTTATGGGAACATTGACTAGCTTAGTTATTTAGGAGAAATATTTATTTTGAGCTAATGAGAAACCTCTTTCCTAAGCAGTCATACAATTGCCAAATAACTTTAACTCCTGAATGCTTATTTCCAAATAATGAGTGTAGCATGGGAAGAAAACCATGGGAACATAAGTTAATATAGTGATATGTTAATTTTGTGTAACTTAAGAGATTCAGAACACTACATTGACAGTAAAAAACAAAGCTGAACAGTCACTTCTACCTTGAAAATTTCTCTTTACTCACAGAGAAGAGACAAAGCTGAATAGCACATTATCAGAATACTATCTTCAAATTTCTGAAATGGGAAAATCAGATAAGTACCAAGCATCTCTTACTCCTCTAGGCTTAACTTTTATTCTGGCAACTGCAAATTACAGGGATGATCTTCCCCCCTCCCTCCTGGACCTCAGTGTTGTAGGAATTGCAGCTGGTTTCAGCACACAACCCTCCATTAGAACTTTCTGTTCTTGATAGGCTTTATTTGGCAGCATGAAAGTAATATGGTTTCTTTATTTGATTTTGCGTATGATTGATTGCTTTCAGTGAAATTTATTCTCTTTCTTGTGGTTTAGCTATAGTTCTTGCTGATGGCAGCAATATCAGTCTGTACCTCTTTGTCAGCTATGACTGATTTATATAATGATTTTTAACAATTTTTGAACGAATGCTGATTGCTGTGTCCATATTCTTTAGGTTGAATGGTGTATTCATTTTTATTTTCTAGCAACTCTGAAAAGCAAGGTAACATATTGGTAGCTCGCCCAAGGTACAGTTGCAGACAGAAGACTTCACAGTCTCAGGATTAACCATATAGTTAGATGACTTTTGCAATTGCAATTACTTCTCTGCACAACACAGCATAATGGCGTGTAGTGCAATACCTGACTTGGTCAGAGCTTTCCCTTGCGTTCATTTGCTTGCTGTGGGCCCTGCCTGAGTTTCTGTTGCCCACAAGGCAGGGTAGGTTTTGCTGTGCACAAAGAGATCGACTACTTCTTAGTGAATCCCCATACCTCAGCCAGCTAGGATCTGCAGGTGTTTGCTACTTGTGTTGTTTTGAATGCTGGCTTTCTTAGCCCCAGGCAGTAGAACACCTAAATAATTTTTGTTAAGGGAATTTTTTCAATTGGAACTTTGAAGTTCTGTGACTCCAGTTTGTGATCTAAGCTAAGAGGTTTATGATGTGACAGGAAAATGTTGCAAAAATTTCTGTTAACATTACACTTTTTTGTTTCATAGAATTTTTCCAGTAGGTAGGAAGTGTTTAATATTCTTCTCTAATGGAAAAATTGTACCTTAATACCCCTTTTTCTTGTTTCCTTTTGGCCCCCTTTCCCTGTTAAGAATCGGGATCATTGACCCCAGAGATAATTTTGAAGGCAAGAATTATTTGTGGGAAAACATAATCACAGAAATCCAAGTGCATTCATTTTAAACATCCTGATTTTCCTTCTTTGTGCTTTTGGCAAAATTCTGTGAATTCCTGTCTACTTAGAATAGGAACTTTTTTTTTCTGGTGGTATTCTTGAAGAGCACAAAAATATTATTTATTCTGGATAGCTTTTTGATCATTGTCATGGTTTAATCCCAAATGTTAGCTATGTCCCACTCAGCTGCTCACTGAGTTTCCTCTGGTGGGATGAGGAAGAGAATCGTAAGAGTAAAAGTGAGAAAGCTCATGAATTGAGATAAAGGCAGTTTAATAGGTAAATCAAAAATGACAAGTGTAAGCAAAGCAAAAGAAGGAATTTATTCACCACTTCCCATCAGCAGGCAGGTGTTCAGGCATCTCCAGAAAAACTGAGCTTCATCACACATAATGACATCATTTCAGATGCATTGTCCCCCACTCTTCCTTTTATCTTCTTCCAGCTGTTATTACTGAGCACAACATCATATGGTATGGAATATCCCTTGGGTCAGCTGGGTTCTCAGTGCTCTCAGCTGTGTCCTTTCCCAACAACTTGTGCACCCCCAGTCTGCTTGCATCAGCAGAGTAAGAAGCAGAAAAACCTTGGGTGTGTAAGTGCTGCTCAGCAACAGTTAAAACATCCCTATGTTATCAAGTGTTTCCAGCACAAATCTAAAGCATAGCCTCATACTAGCTTCTATGAAGAAAATCAACTCTACCCCAGCCAAACCTAGCACAATTGTTTTGAGGATTGCAGGCACCCAGTGAATTTCTGAACAACAAAAATTCTGCAGATCAATGCAAGGCAAGTGCTGCAGTGAAGTTATCAGCAGTCCAACAGGAGGTACCAGAAAACATATATCTGAACCTGTTGAGCAAGCTGAAGATGGTAAGAGACTTTTTCCTAGAATACTGAGTCATTGTAGAAATACCCAAACTCAGTGAAATAAATGTGAAAGTCACTTCCAGTAGGACAAAACAAGATTTATAAGAGGTTGATTGGGATTGTGGAGGTTGAAATGTAATCATGGCTTCTTCAAAAGTTATATTACCACCTCTTTCTAATAATATATGTGCATATATTGCCTAGCCTTAGAAAAAGAAAGAAAAATTAGTTTCTTGAACTGAATCAGCTTCTTTCTCTAGCAAATTTATGAGGAAAAGGCTTCAAACCCAAGCTCCACAGCTTCTTCCATTGATAAGTTCTTGCCATTATGCTGTGGAATAAACTGAGTCCTCTGGACAACCTGTGAATCTTGGAGCAGTAACACAATCACAATGCCGAGCACACTAAGCAAACCTGAATGACTGAACCAGGGAGTTCAATATCTTATATTGCATACATATATTCTATTCTTTTAATTGACTCCAATATTGATTCAGTTAATTATTGTTTAACTTAGCAGAGATGCCATATATGTTACTGTATGGAAGTTGATAAAAGAAATACGAAAATTTTATTGTATATGGCCCTGTATTATCACTGAACCCAGAGAAATTAAGGCACTTCAATAAGATCCCTAAATGGATAAGTTTAACAAAGCACAGAGCATTATTACCTGTCTGTAATCTCTCAAGCACTTTTGACTTCAAAGGCATTGTCTATTACTTGTGTGCCAACTTCCTACCTGTAAAATGTCTGCCCCTACTGCTTTGTAAATTGGCTCCTGGGAAGAGAAATCTTTCTAATGTTTATGGGAGTCTTTTGGATGTTCATGCTACAGCTTTATTTGTTCTAATTATATTTGACATTTCACAAGCTGCACATTCATTATTTGATGGGCAAAGCATCAAAAAATAATTAGGCCAAATGTTCACACAAAGCCCAACAGAAAACTTTTTCTGGGCATGTTAGCGGCTCTTATTAATAATTATCATCATTAAACTTTACCAAACTATATTATAATCTCATTGCCTGCTCATCATTACTGAACTCCCAAATTCATGTGAGGATTTGAATTTTCTTGTGAGATGAACAATGTTTACATTTGAAAAAACTGAAAGTTGTTCAAATGTAACTCCTTCCTTCCTTCCTTCCTTCCTTCCTTTTGTTTCTCTTAGAAAACAGCTATAGATTTATCATTTGCCGGGAGAGGTCACTCTTTCTCCTTGTCGTGCCTGGTTGAGCCTGTTGTACCGTCGGAAACCCTCTTTCCTTAATAGAACACATTGGCATATTCTTTGAAGTACTGTTTGGATGCTGTCTGATGTAACTGAAGAGCACGGTACTGGAAGGATTAGTAGAATTTGCTTGATATGAATATGGAAAAGTCTAAAGAAATTTTGTGGCAAATGATAATGTATCTCCAGGTTTCCATCAACCATCTGATGTAATTCTAATAAAAGCCCATAATTCTCTCAAATTCTATCATAGAATTAAAAATGGAGATTTCAAAAAGCAGAAACAAGAATATATCATTTCATAAAACTGTACATTTTTTAAAGAAATTTTGAAACCCCACAATGTTTTAAATTCATGTTAGTGACAGTCTTCCATGGTGTTCAGCATTGGAATAATAATACATCTCAGTAGAAATTAGTAAGTTATTCAACCAACTGCAGTTTGAGCAAACCCAAGCCAAATTTGAGTCCTCTAGAATATCCTATCATTAAATTTATGAGATAAAAAATCCTCGTGACTGCGTTCTCACTAAGGAAGAACTAGAAAATCCTCAGGATGTGGTTTCTGATTAATAATCTGAGCAGGTATGAAAAAGAAAACACATTGATAATTTCTGTTTCAAACATGTCTTTCATTCCTATGTAAAATTAAGTTCAGTGGCTTGGATAAAATAAGATTATACCCAGGGCCTCATGCCCCAATTCAAACCTAATGTGAACCAGTTTCTGAAGTTTTAAAAAAGTGTATGATATCCTTGCCCTTTTATTTTACTTTTTTTCCCCCATTTTTGCACTCGGTGTAGAAGCAAGGAAAAAACTCCCAATAGCCCTGAACCAGAACATTGTAAAATTGGCTAGTTGCACAGTATTGCATGATTTCTGCTGGATTGGCAATTTCCCAAATCCAGGCTGCCTCATAAGGTTACTGGTTCAATTTTGCAGACTTGGGAAATTTAGAACTGTATCCAACTGGCATAGTTCTTATTTGCTCTCAGCTGCATGCATGAGACGTATGCAACTCTCTTATTCCTATTTGTGTATGTTTATGGTAAAAGACAGAAAGAAAGAGCAACAGAACCCATTGCAAGCATCACTGTGTGCACATCTGGCTTCTCACCTAAAAATTTCTAAAACTAATAGAAAAATTAGATTTTATTTCTTTTTAAAGGACTTGCTACTTTTATTTCTTTTTTAGTTGTTGTTCCTCAGTTTTGTCAGCTTTCATGCTATGATGTGTTCTGGGACTGAAAGTATCTGATGGTTGAGACCCACTACTAACGTGTTACATTTACCACAGAATGCCACTGTGCATTGCATTTCTATGTATCTGCCTCAAAGTTTCCTGCTCAATGGAAGAAAATGAAGTGTGTATTAAAATGCTGGAAAAGGAAAAGAGATTTTGAGGCATATAGGAAATGTGCGTGAATTGTACTTGAATTTGGATCCTTTGGGGAAAAGGTCAGTTTTGTTTTGTTGTTTGCAGCTCTGGATGAAGTAAGAGCTATGCTCTTATGTGCCTTCAAGTATGATGACAACAAAAATAGTAAGCAACAATAAAAGTTCTTTTCTCTCTCTATGCCACCATTTTGTTCTTAAGGGAGCAGATTATCAAAGGAGAAACTGAAAGTACTCCATCAAATTCAGTTCCTAACAAACTAGAGCTGTAGCAAGCTGCCTCTCTTCCAGAGGTGTGAAAAACAGGAACATGTCCCTTTGAACACATAAACTCCCTGCTCTGTACTCAACAGGCAGGCTTCCTTACCATAAAAATCAAAGTGCTTATATTGTTACATTCCTTGCTCTCTACAAGGATATATAAATACTCAGCTTGAGAGTCAGAAGAATTCTGCACAGAGACGCATATTTGAACAGTGAACTGGCTTCTCTATTGCCCTTTTGTTGACCTTTAACTTTGTTTTCCTACTAACTATGGATGGGAAACAGATAACTAGTTTGTGGCAAGATCTGTATACTGTAATTCATATCTGTTTCATGAGACACAGAGGAACATATTTGGGGTTGACTTAGAGTGGAAAGGTGTGCAAGGAAGAATACTGCCAAAGAAATACTTATTTTTCAGTACATTTCATTGTATTCTCAAAAAACCCACCCTGTAATTGCTAGATAGAATTCATGGGAATATCCTTCCTTTCCTAATGTAGGACATGTTAGAATCATGGCCTATCTTTACTAAATTTAGTGATAAAGCCTAACAAGCTTCCTCTTTATGACATTTATTTCTACATTTCTTCAGGAAATCTTGCTAGGAGTATGCTTTAAGCCTGGGCTAAACTAGTACTCTTTTTCCTTGAGGTACTGGGGACAGGTTTTGGGGACTGGGGAAAATAAAAGAGCAGAAAGGTGAGGTGAGGTGCTAAGTGAGTCCTTTTCTTCATGTTGTATCAGCATATTAGCTCACTGCAGGTTGACTTCTTTGTTCACATTGTTTACTTTGCAATATTTGAACATGTTTCTAATCCTTATGCACGTGTGGCATTGTCTAATTGAAAAAAAGAGAAAAGTGTATTACCTTCATTTTGTAATAGTCCAGTGTGTCTGTATCAATGTAGGTCCCCCATGGAGTAAATACTCCTAAAGGAGAAGACTTGCAGTTCTATTACATATTGTGCAGAAGACTTTCTTTGCTTTTCTTTCAAGGAACATCTTAACTTTTCATGGTTTCAATTCAGGAAATCGCTGTCTTTGCTGAAGGCCTGGAGTCAGGAGTGTTGCTTCCTATTACCTCCTCTCTTTTGTTGACACTACTAAATGCCTGCTTCTGCAATAAAAATCTCCAGGCCTTCTACCAAACAGATGTTTTGCAAAGTCCTCACTTTATGTGTATTCAAGTTCCTGTTAAAAGAAAATGTTTGTACTGCACTGCCGTTGCTATGAATAGTCAGACTGACATATACAGCATACTTAACATTACTTCAGCCCATGTCCATCTGATTGCCTCTGGCTACTTTCTTCCTTTAGCAGTCTGGAATATTCACAAAATATTTAAATAAACAAGCGGTTTATCTAAACTAATAGTGATCCCACCTTTGCAAGTATAATAACATGAGCTCCTTCTTTACATATATGAATCAAATTTAAATTAGAATTAAAGTGAAGAATTAATTTCATCTGAGAATTGATCAAATATATGTAGTCCTACAATGTGTATAGGAATGTAACTGGAGTAGGGTCACACATCTAGGAGCTTTTGCTAGATATTGGCATGTCTGCAAGTGGTCTGGATTTTCAGATGGGAATATGGTATAATAGGTCCTGGGTTCATTTACAGTTTCAAGAAACATGATGTAAACTGGTCAAACCCATGATTTTCTTGGCAAATTAGTAATGGGATTTTTTTGTTGTTATTGTTGTTATTTTGGGGTTTTTTGTTTGTTTTTTATTGGGGATTTTTTTGGGTTTTTTTTGTTTGTTTTGTTTTACTCATTGTAACCCCAATCCCCCATAAGAATGAAAATAAACTAATCCCGCCAGGTTTATTGCTAATCAGAATAAAACCTGAAAATTTTTGAGAAGAAGAATCTTGAGGGAAAAAATATCTACAAAGCTTGTTTATAAGCTGACTGAACTCAACTTCCAAATCTAAACACTTATTTTTTATTTTTTTTTTTTGTTGTTCTACATCTGGTTTTACTTTGTAGTATTATATAATCAATTTTTTAATAATTTTGGATAATTTGATAACAAAATAAGAAATTATGGCCTATCTAGATGTCATTCCTAGAGCAATATGATCTTTGTCAGCTACAAGAAAAAACTAGCTTTCATTCATACTTTGCATCAGTATAAGGCACTGATATATTTGTAAAGATAGTCTGTATATGGAATAGCAAATTTTCAAAGCTGTGATTCTTCACACTATTTACTCTGCTAACTTTTGAATTACAAATCAACAAAGAAATTGTCAGATACAGATTTTATCATAACTCATAAAAATGTATTTAAACATCTACATTTTTACCAGCAAAATTAATAATGTACTGTTTTAAAGTTATCTGGAGAAACTTTAAATGGCAATAGAACAAATATATATCTTTAAAAGCTTGATGTATTTTTGTGACTACAGTCCAGAACACACAGCTTAAATAAAACCTCTGGGGATTTAAATTATAGTACAACAGGGTGGTCTTTCATGATTTGGTTTCCCTCTTCTTTTGCTTACCAGAGAATTGCATTTAAATAGTATTTAATTGAGGACATTTTATTTACAGCATTTCCCCCTTTCCTTTTTAAAGGTTTAGAACTTTGTTCTAAGTATTTTAACTTGTATTCAAGAAATGTGTCAAGTCTGTTGCCAATTAGTGTTGCTGATGTGCAAATTGATTGGGTCTTGGGAAAGATGGCTAAGTCTTATAAAACAACAAAACAGTCTGTAAAAGAGGGCTTGGAAACAGAGGCAAGAAGCACCAATGTGAAAGACTATTAATGAGAGAAAACAAAGTAGAGGAACAGGAATTTTTACAGAGATCAGAAGTGCATTTATAATATTTACTAAGGGTTTAATCAACTATATCAGTTTGTTATAAGGAGTTAATAAATAGAGCTATGTCAAAAAAGTTTTCTTCACTGTGAACAAGTAGTGAACTGACTTTGAAACCTGGTTTATGTTGTAGAATACCTCTCTGTATTAAGAAGAAGCATTCAGACCCTCAGAACAGTGTTGCAGACTCCCTCACTAGGGTACAGGTATACGAGGTGAAGGAATCTTTTCTTTTTTTCATTGTCTTGTTAGGTCATTGTTTTTGTTCAGGAGGGATGCAACTATGCTGACATGCAGTACCTTTACAGAGGGCACTCTCCTGAAGTAGCAACAGAAGTAGGTCTGTCAAATAAGAGGAAGGTTCCCTGGAGTAACCAAATAATAATAACAATAATAATGATGATGATGATATATAGGGAAAATTCAGATAGGAATGAAAACAGTTTTTAGATTCTTACATATGCAACCCATTCTATAGAGGGTTGTTCCTTATTGTGTTTGCAGTAAACTGAGAGTAAGTTTTATTTGATTATGGTGCAGAACATCAACACTAGACTTTGAGTTGTCAGATGGTTCTATGATTCTATGTATTGTTTGTTAGATAAATGCTTGAGAACTTTTGACCATGGATGTTGCAGAAAACCTTTCAGAAACCTGTGAATGAACAGGATGAACAAAACCAGTGTGCCCAGGACTACATTCTTATCCCTGTGTTACTGTGTGTTTTCAGTAAATATAATTTACTGCATGGAAGTGGTGGCTGAGGAGATAGCTGTCAGCGTGCCATGGAGAGATGGATGCAGCTCATCTTGGAGACAGGGATAGGCAGAATTACACATCCACAGGAAGTCCATGTATGCACTGCAGGATCTGTAACATGAAAGGTGGAAGCTGAAGTACTTTTTCACCTTCCTTTGCTAATTTCTGTACTTGTTTAAAACTCTAATTTTAATTGGGAAAATATTTTTTTCCTTAACATTAGTGAATTACAGGTTTTAAGAAAAAATGGAAACCAGAACTCTCAGTTCCCTGAAAACCAAGGAAAAACATAATAGAAGAACTTTCTTCATAAATGTGTCTTAAAGCACTGTAAGAAGGAGTCTAATTCTAATGATTCCCATTTAATATATTTGTGCATGAACTTTGCCATTGTCATGCAGTGGAGATAAATGTTAAACTCATTCAACTGCATCATAAATAAAAAAGACAGCTTTTTTCTGTTAGAAGATGAATGTGCAGCTTTGTAAATTTATTTGAATTGCACTTAAATACTACATTAATGGAATGACTTTGTCCCTGGAAGACTGGGAAATAAAACTGGAAAAGTGCCCCAGATAAGAATGGTTCTAGTTTAGATAAAAGTTGTTTGAAAATTAAAGAAAATGTAGTTTCTACAAAACAAGGATGAAACCAAAACATCCTTGTTAATATTTATTCTGATTTTCCCTCAGTAACATTACTCTTGCAATCTTAAAAACCCAAATGTATTAAGGTGTTAAGATTAAATAATAATAAATGAAGACATTAAAATATACATGGTATATTAGCTTTATTGATATCAATACAAATGCAACAATCTACATCAGTTGGCAGTTGGGTCTGCAGCATTTGATAAACTATCGCAAATACTGAAAATCTATTGTGTTTTATCTTTAAAAGTAGAGCATTTTTTTTTTTTCCCCCAGTTAAAGAGCTATATGTGTAAGCCTCTCAAGTCAGTAAATTGCATGTTGAAAATTTACCTTAAACTGTATTCTGATTGTGACTGGGTATTTTCTAACAAACTGAACTTGCCCTGAAATAAGGTAACTATTCTGTAACCTGGATCGGAGCAATCCCAGGCACAGCTACAGGTTGGGCAAAGAGGAGATCGAGAGTAGCCCTGCAGAGAAGGACTTGGGGGTGGTGGTCAATGAGAAAATGAACATGAGCCAGCTTCAGTGTGCGCTTGCAGCCCAGAAAGCAACCATATCCTGGGCTGCATCAAAAGGAACATGCCCAGCAGGTCGAAGGAGGTGATCCTGCCCCTCTACTCTGCTCTCGTGAGACCTCACCTGGAGTATTGTGTGCAGTTCTGGTGTCCTCAACATAAAAAGGACATGGAGCTGTTGGAACAAGTCCAGAGGAGGGCCACGAGGATGATCAGGGGACTGGAGCATCTCCCATACGGAGACAGGCTGAGAGAGTTGGGGCTGTCCAGCCTGGAGAAGAGAAGGGTGCATGGAGACCTCATAGCAGCCTTCCAGTATCCGAAGGGGGCTATAGGGATGCTGGGGAGGGGCTCTTCATTAGGGACTGTAGTGACAGGACAAGGGGGAACGGGTTCAGACTTAAGCAGGGGAAGTTTAGATTGGATCTAAGGAAGAAATTCTTTCCTGTGAGGGTGGTGAGGCACTGGAATGGGTTGCCCAGGGAGGAAGTTGTGAATGTTCCATCCTTGGTGGTGTTCAAGTCCAGTTTGGATGAAGCCTTGTGTGGCATGGTTTAGTGTGAAATGTCCCTGGTTATGGGAGGGGGTTTGGAGCTAGATGATCTTAAGGTCCTTTCCAACCCTAACTATTCTATGATTCTATGATGTAGCAATAAAATATCATCCAGTATTAAAGTCGTGAAATACATGAATCATACTATCAAGTAAAACTGTTATTTACTGTTAGTTTTGTATATAGTTGTTTATACAATTGTCAATGTGTCATGGCTGAGTTCCAAATGCCTGCTTAAATGTAATACTCAATGAATAGACAGAAAGGGTCCTCAGGAGATATGCTGGACTTGTGAATTATTGGTGGAGTAGGTTGTTTTGGGTTTTTTTGTCTGCTTTCCAGAGCTGAATATTTCAGGAAAATATAGTTAATTTACTGGTAAAGCTCTACAGGATCAGCTTTGAGCTTGTATAAAGGTCAAAAGTTAAGGTAGCATCTTAATGCAAGGATATTTTGCTTTTTCGGGCCACCAGAGAAGGAACTCATACAGCCAACAGAAAGCAAGTCTTCAGCTACTTTCTAGCTTATGTTAGGTATGCACTTGAGAAATTGCCAGGTAGTTTAGTCATAGAAAAAAATGAGGTTTTGTTACTGATATTTTATGAAGGAGGTTTAGTAAGAAAAATTGGAAGCACTTCACTTTCATTCAGCCACACTGATTTTCTTGAACCATTCCTTAGCAGTTTTTATGCAAACAAAAAAACAACAGAACTGTACATTGGTCTGTTTGTTTTGGTACATTTGACTGCTTTTGTTTACTGATCATCTTTCCATTCATCTAATAGAAGCAGCTGATCTTTTTCACATTGGCGTAGGTAATTTAAAAAAATTAAGGCAGAAAAGCAGGTCATGTAAAAAGCTTTTTCATAGCAGTGCTATCAAAGGCTGTGAAATACTTAATTGTGAAACAGTTTCTTACAAGGTAAATAAATACTTTGAATGGGGTATTCTTATTGACAGAAGGTTAAACAATCAACAATTTAATGGATTTTTTTAACAAAAGCAGAGTGCTCCTTTTCTCACTCCTATGTCTGCTCTTGAGAGCCGTGGCACCATATTTTCTTGCAACCCTCCATCAAGTATGTGAAGGTGTGGGCCTCACAGTTACAACCACCTGAGTGAAGCAGACAGCATCTCTCCTCTTAAAGCTTACTTCCAGTGAAACCTATTCCCTTTTGTTTAGGAACAATATGGATATAAAAGAGCTTGTGACTTGGTAGTTACAATGTCTCCTCACACACTGGACAGCTCATAGCACAGTTGAAAGCACCATTGAAGTCGATGAAATAACAGGCCTACCCAGTGTCAGTAAAAGTGGCAGAAACTGGCCCCATGGGAAGATTTCTTAAGATAGCAGTGTACAACATAGGAAAAGACATTTGTTGAAGAAAAAAAAGGACAGTGTTTCCATAAAATATTTTTGTATAGTATCGGTAAAGTCTCTTAGACCTGCAAAAATGCTACTCATTTTATGGAAGCAAGTCTGACTCACTGCAGAGGGAAAGCAAGAGGTCAGGGGCAAGTTCTACTTACCATTACATCTGCCAGCAGCTTGAGCATTATCAGTACTCAGGATGCCGAGGATGCTCATGCTGACGGAAGGTGGGCAGGGCTGGTGCTTGCCAAGTAGATTGAGAAAACTGTGGCAAAACACAGTTGAAGAAAACAACAGCTGAGAATTATTACAGCTAAAGATCTCTGTCTGGCTTTTGTTCTACATCATCTCAGCAGGAATCCCAATTCCCTCCCTAAGGTGCATTGATGACAGAAATTGACTTAGATTTACTGCAGTGAGGTCAACATCAGAATCAGGCCTGTTTCCTAATTTGAGCTCAGAGCTGCAAGGGAAAAAGAATAGGGAAATATTTCTGAATGGATTTTGACTTTTCTAGCCAGTGATGCTGGCATAAGGATAAGGGGAGTGGCTGAATCTGAATAAGAAATCTGAGACAGGATGAATTCTGGAATTTCCTTTGGGAAATTAGCTTGGATTTCTCAAACTTCCTTTAAGAAGGTGGCAGAGTGTTAGCCAGCCCTACAAGCTGCCCCATTGCTGTACCTTCCAGGTGACTGTAGCAGTGTCTGCAACACATGCAGTTACCTGCTCAGCACTGTTACTTCTGATCACTCTCTGTGCATCCCAGACAAGTTCCTTGTTTCTCAGAGGGAGGTTTCTGCTCCTGTTTGCATTTTCCTTTAAAATACTCTGCTTGGCTTTGTAGGTGTGCTCAGAATCTGAAAGCAAATCTGATGGCTATGACAAGGTGAGAAAAAACAACATAGGAAAAATGAAATATTGTCTACCACTCACACCAAGACAAAGAGAAGTCAGTCATTCTGAGAGCAGAAGAGTTCATGAAGCCTGATTCATTGCATATTTGTGCCTCACAGTTGATGCCTGTAGTATTGGTTGAAATGAAAAAGTGTGCTCAAAACTTACTGAGGAGATAGAAGGATTGAACAGACCTACAGAAAGACAGGCACAGAGACACACTTATGCACATACTGTGATCACATGAGTCCTGTTTATCTGAAGCAAGAAAAGAAATTAAACTCCAGAGGCAAGGGGAGGAGAACAAAGAAGAGATAGCTTTGATCTTTCTAGCAATATACAACCAATCTTATTTCTAGCAGATCTGTCTGAACGTTTGAGACACAAACTCTCAATCACATTCCCCAACATGAAATAGAACGGGTGGGAAGTGCAACTGCCATGATAGGACAGAGCACATCTCCCCTTTCCCTACCCTCTGGCCAAAGACAGCAGTTAATCCTCCTGGCTTCCAAACAGATGTTTCTTTATCTGCTAGTCCTCCACCAACACTGGCTGAGACATCCCCTTTCTTTTTGAATGGCTGTGTCTGTAGCTGTGTTGCAAGGAGTGCATAAATCCTCCACTCGAGAGGAATGATGTAGATAGCAATGACATGGGTAACTTCCTCTTTGTATCTTGGGAAGCAGTCTTCTGCAAGCTGCTTCCTTCCATCCTTCTCCTGGTGATTGAGGGAGGATTTGTGGGCCAAATAAATTTTGGCACTGGTTTCTCTCCTGACAACACTTCAGGAACCACCCTGAAGTCCAAACAGTGAAGGGTGAGCATGTGAGACTAGTTGTCAGAGGAGTAGAGTTGATAAGAACCCTCATATCTTGGCTGGGGAGAGTACCTTGGCATTGCTAGATGGAGAATGAGGTACTGATATGTTACTTAGACTTTTACACGGTCGGACTTGAGTTAGAAGAAACAGAAAATTTAGTAACCTACAATTTTATAAATAAATAAATAAACCTCTTTAGTTCTATTGTCATGGTTAAAGAAGTGTAAAGACTGATTTGGTATAAAATTTAGATAAAGACTTTGCTCAACTTCCTTTGAAGGTGATTGTTGTGGTTTAAACCCAACCACGCATCTCATTCACTCACTCAACCCTCCCCTTTCTTGCCCTCCCCCTGCTCCCAGAGGAATGGAGAGTAGAATCAAAAGAATGCAACTCCCACAGGTTGAGATAAGAACAGTTTAGTAACTAAGGTATAACACAAATCACTACTGCTACCACCAATAATAATAATGACAAAGGAAATAACAAGGGAAGAGAATATAGCACCTCACCACTGATATCAACTCCAATCCCCCAGAGCACTCGCCCTTCTGGATAACTCTCTGTTACATCCTGGGCATGATGTGCTATGGTATGGAATACCTCTTTGGTCAGTTTGTGTCAGGTGTCCTGCCTCTGCTTCCTCCCAGCCTCCCCTCCTCCCTGGCAGAGCATGAGACTCACAAAGTCCTTGGTCAGACTAAACATTAGTATTATCAGCTTTGTTCCCAGTCTGAGTCAAAAGACAGCTGCACCAGCTAGTAAGAAGGAGAAAAATTGACTGCTACTGCTAAACCCAGGACATAATATGTCATAATATGCCATAAAATTTAGCAACACAGACTTAGCACTATATCATAATTTACAGTGGGATGTTGCCTTGAGGGGAGAGAAAGGAGAAACACAGGAGGATTACAGGTAGGAGCAAATGAAGCAAGGCTATTGGTAAAGAACCATGAGAAATGATCAGTCCTTCTTGAGCGGGGCAATAGAGAAGGAGCTGAGTGTGGTGAGCACAGCATAGAAGCAATGGTGGGCATAGGTAACAGAGCTTCACTAACGGGGACACTGAAAGCAGAGTAGGCTGAAAGCAGATTTTAATGAAGAACTAGATGTGGCTTATATTGTGAGTTGAAATGGGCTGGGTACCGTTAGTTGCAGTTGACTTGCTCTGAGTTTATTCCGGTATAGCTTTTCCAGGAGCAGGACAGGCAGATGCTAGGGTCATCTCAGATACTGCTTACAGCAGGAGAATAGCTCCTGCAAAGATGCCCTGGCTTAGCACCTTGTGTAAGTTAATTACAAATAATTATAATAAAAATGTCAGGTTAGTTGATCACCCTGTATTTTCAATGCTGCCGTATGGTACTGCCCTTGGAGACAGATAACAGCATTGCCAGGTAGGATGGAGAGAAGGTCCCCAGAATGCTTTTGTGAAACAGGATTGTGTTGAAGTATTTTATCTTAATTGTAAATCTGAGGTATTAATTTCTGTCTCTTCCTTTTCTATGGTGAGAAGAGAGGCACAGATCTCAAAATATTTCCAGAAGAAATTAAATTGCAATAGATATAATTTGAAAATATTTTGCATGGATAAAACTATGAATTTTAACAAAAAACACACAAACTTTACTGGCTGGAGTGTATTTTCATAAAGAGTTTGCTTCAGAGTGTTGAATTTACTATCTATTTGGTGATATGATTCAATTTGATACTTTATAAGAGTATATCCAGGATCATTTTGGCATTTTTCATTTTTGTTACTGTTTATAAATGGTTCATGTGTATATGTTAAATATTTATGGTTAATATCTGCTGGAAAGTATTGCTAGATAAATTATTGATGTCTTAAAAGAAAATAATATTTTTTCAATTATAATGATTACATTTTCTCAAAATGTGATTCATTTTTTATTCTGCTGATTTAATTCTTAATTCTTTATTCAACTTGAACTGTAACATAAGACTTTAGGAAATACTGGATGAGATTCTGATCTCCCAAAGGGATTTCCCATCATTCAGCTTTGTTATCTTCAGTAAAATTTGGTTGCTATGGCTGGGGTGAATCTTATCTGCTCATTCTAGCCTCTTTTTTAAGGTTGGTTTTCCTTACTTATATGTAAAGCTGTTATGTACATCTTTAAACATGAGGTAATGGTAGAATGCTGTTGACCTTCTCTAACTAATCATATTTTAATTCCTGAAAATACTGGTATCTGTTTTAGATGCTGGTGTATAAGATGTTCTAGTTTTTAAGCCTAAATGAAGCTGAGACCCTTTCAAGGTTAGTGGATGTGTTCAGCACATTTTCACAGCATGTTTGAAGGCATCAGTTTAGAAACAGCTCAGGATCAGCCTCTGAAACCCTTAGTCTTAGAAAGAAGTGTTTTACCCTATGCTTCTTCCATTTTATTTAAATAATGGTGACAAAACTGCCACTGCACTGTAGTAAAAGAGAACATGTCTGAAACGGAAACAAGTGGAGAACACTTCAGGTATTTCAGGGTTTTAAACGTTCAAAATAAGAATCATAAAACTCAATAATTACTGTGTAAACTAAGCCTTCTTCCTACTAAAAGTGACAACATAAAAAAGGCATAAAATCCAGAGTAAAACTATCTGTATTATTGGCATTCACTTTCAGCTCTTCTCAGCAGACCTGCTTGGCTAATCTGATAGCATCATTTGTGACACTTATCCATGGGGCATAAGAAAACTTTTTGCCACCCACCTTGAGTAGGTTGTTTTTGAAGTGTTTGAAGGCAAAACAAAAAAGTACCCTGCCATTAGTGGCAAGCTGGAATTTTATATCCACTTGGTTTTGACAGTTATATTTGAAGCTGTCACTATTTTTTTCAGAGCCTTTAAAATGGATCTTTTTACATGTTAACATGAATACATTAAAGTGGAAAAAATCCCTGCAGCTTTGCTGGGTGCTAGTTGACACATGAAGACCTCTATATTCAAGGCACACACAGAACACATGTGATTAAAATTGCAATTATAGCTCTGTGTTAAGCATTTTAAAGCATAAATTAAAGGGAATTGGTAACCTTTTATATCACTAGCATTTGCCAATTCCATACATTCCAGCCCAGGATCTACACAGTCTTTAATTGGAGCACTGAAGAAAGTGAGGCAGCAAATACTGTACAGCTGGTTTTGTAATGAAAAGCATAAAACGTTTTAACTTACATCACACTAAAATGGATAGTCTCCAAACCAAAGTCTTTCTTTTTTTCTCTTTTTCCAAATCCAAGGGACTGGAAAACTTTTCATATGAGAAGAAGCTGAGATAGCTGGCATGGGTTAGCCCAGAAAAGAGAAGGCTCAGGGGGGGAATCTTATAAATTTTTATAGTTATGTGATGGAAGGGTGTGTAGAAGATGAAGCAGGACTCTTCTCAGTGGTGCCCAGTAGCAAGACAAGCATCAATGAGCACAAACTCAAGCACAGTTAATTCCATCTGAACATGAAGAAAAGCCAGGTTTTTACCATGGTGATAGTTGAACATGGGACCAGTTGCCCAGAGGGGTTGTGGAGTCTCCATCCTCAGAGATATTAAAAACACAATACAAGGTGCTGAGAAACTTGCCTAAATTCACACCTTACCCCACATCAATGTATAGCATAAGTAACTTGATTTTTACTGTTCTGTTCTCCTCTTTTTCTTTTATCTACTGTCATTCTTAGCCTCATGTAATCAAACAAGCCAGACTTCAGTTCCCTTTTGCTGTGCTGACATTCTGTACAGAATATGGAATGCAGTGGAATCCTGGTATTTAAGTGCAACAAAGTGTGAAGCCAAACACACAGCAACAAGTTAAACATTCATCTTAAATTTAGATAAAGAACAACTTTTAACCCCTGTTTTTATTGATTGACTTAAGTCATATAAGTAGTCCTTTGTTGGAACTCTGCTTTAGCAAGGCCTAAGGAAAGCTTCTTTACTTGATTCTGTCATTGTGAACAGATGCTAATGGCTCGTTGCATTTTGGGTAGGATTGTCAAGTGTACGGGGCACTGGTCTCCCCTTGTTCTGAGATCTGTGAATCTTCCCTGTACTTTATAAGCACTGGCTGCTGTTACAATGGCTTTCAGAAAACAACTATGCCCTTCATTCAGTATATTTCTGCTTATTCAGCAACTGTTGCATTAATTTTACTTAGTGTGGGTAATAACTTTATGTTATGTGAATATGGCTGTAACATTATTTGGCTACAAAGATAATTGAATAGTGTTTTCATGAAAATACCATGCTTTCCAATTTCCTTTAGCTATCTTGTGTGAAATGTCTTATATACAGTGGAGAAGAAACTCCTCATTGTTGCTGGTCAGTATAACCTAGGATCCTAAAACTGGTCAAAAAAGGCTGCAGTGCTGTTCAATAGTTACACAGCAAAATTAAGGCTCTATGAAATACATTTTTTTTTCCTTCCAACATACAATGTACTTTTGCATTTTTATGGAAATATGTAGAATTCCCAATTAACTTTGCAACACCTGCTCAATTATTGCAGATTCTTCATTTTTCACATTCAGCTTTGTAATTCACCCTTAAAGAGATCATTTCTGAACACATGTGCAATTACTGCTGTTTACTCTGTTTTCTTTCTTCTCAGTCTCAACATTTATCTTCTTTTATATAGAGCTAAATCTGCTTAAATACAAGCGTAGTCAAAAAATAGGCCTGTTTAAGAATAATGTCCTGCTTACCAGTCTCATGGTTTAGCTAAGAATTTGAATGACTGCTTTTTTCAGTTTGTGGCAGGGTTATATATTGAGGAAATAAATTTACTCATATGAAAGAGGAATGCTAAGAGATCTTCACTATTAATTTACTAAGTAAGAGACTTTTAATGGAAAGGAGTCAAAAAAAAAAAAATTGTGTTGATTCTCACTTGCCTTTTGGAAGATAACAAAAATAAATATACATTCTTTTAATGCATTTATGGGAGCAATTTTTGCAACAAATACTCAATAAACTTCTCATTTCTTTTAGCAGGTTTTTCCAAGAGCAGATACAATACAATCCTTAGGAAACTGCATCAGGCAGGAGAGAGTGTTTAGAGAATAACAAGCTGTAGGGCAGGTGGGGAGGGAAGGCAGTGCTTCTTTGAAGAAAGGTTTTCTGACTCACTTCCCCACTGTCACTTTCATATGAAAATTTCATTATTTAGCATGTAGGAAAGGGCTAAATTTTGTTGCAGCTATTTCTTGCAGCATTAACTGCTATGCATAAAATCCATACTTTAAAGCATCAGATTACTCAAAAAAGCATCTCTGAGTGTAATTAAAGATAACTGCTTTTTTTGTTACATAGAAATAACTGAGGGTTTATTTCTTTCCAGAGCATGGTAAGTAATGACATTGCTGGATGTGCTGACCTATGTTTGTGGTGAGGTATTTGGAATGAATCAGTATGAAAAACCAGAAAGCTCTGTGCATTGCTGAGGATCGTTTCTTGCTAGAGGAGGGTGCTATACATGAGAATGATGTGGCTGGGCCTTGAAACAAAACCAAAGACCAAAGAGATGGCAATGAATTCAGGTTGCCTGGTGCTAGTTAAAAGTTTCCATGCTCTCTGGGGAGGGAACTTTTTGGGTCTATGTGTGAACGTAGGTTTTGCCTTACTGTCCTATATTATTGACTTGAAACACTATATCATTTCTTTTGAACATGCTGGTTTGCAGTACTTCAAATACTTGAACACTGGGAGCTCCCACAGGGTGAATCTCAAAATTCATTTTGAAGTATTGCAGGAACTACAGAAGAAACACCATTGCTGAAGCTGTACTTGGTCTGATAGTGCCAAATGCTTGGAGTTTCCCCTCTGGAAGCACATCTGAGAAGGGGTGCCCATAATGAGAATCTCCCAAATGTAGGTTAAAGGCTTAGAGCATGTGGGGATCTGTGAGATTTACAGTCCTGTGAAGAACCTTTTTGCCTGATGAGTGACAACCAGAAATTGATTTCATTTATTCCTCCAAGAGTCCACATCTAAACTAATTGTGGAAAAGATCTGATTGGTTCATTCTAATTTTAATTAAGTAAAATGTATAGCTAACTCTGGCTATTACTCTGTGGACTCATGTTAAGAGTTTTGGCTCTGCCATAGCAAAACTGGCTTTAGATATGGGGTTTAGATATAGCTTGAAAATCCACGTGTACCTGTTGAGGCTGTCAAAACCTTTTTTTTTTTTTTTTTTTTTTTTTTTTTTTTT
>NDXB01019561.1:95744-113831 GCA_002631895.1 Agapornis roseicollis
TTTTTTTTTTTTTTTTTTTTTTTTTTTTTTTTTATCTTTTTTTTTTTTTTTTTTTTTTTTTTTTTTATTTTTTATTTTAGATCAAATTAAAACACTCTTCAAATGCCAGTTTAAAAGTCAGTGTAAACAAAGCTCTTTCTTCCTTCTGCAATAACAGTGATATTAATGAATGACCTGTTAGAAAAAGGCCACTGCAGTATGATGATCAAAGCTCTGTATGACATGATTTTTATCAAAGGGATATTTTATTAATATTTCTTCAGTTCAGCTTGTTCTGAATTTCTACCCTTTTTTGTGTACTATGTTTTTGATTAGTTTTCAAAATAGCTCTTGTACCCCAAGAATCAAGACTTACTGAGTCTTGGTTTAAGAGGAAATTTTCTTACAACAGGTTTTTGTTTAGTAGCTGAACTTTGGGTAATGTTTATTTCTACAGTCTTTCATTATTTGAGGACATCAGGACTTCCTGCCAATGTTTTTTTTCCTGGATAATCTGATTGGTCCTCAGTTTGGCAGCTTGATTTTTGTCCTGTAGGCAGTCACAATTTGGTAAAAAAGGTAAGCACCAGACCATGCCGTTAAACTGGAAGAGGGTGTGCAAGAAAAGGGACAGCTATTTAAGGGAGATAAATGCACTGATACAGACAAAGGTGTCTATTTAGTGGGTCACAATAAGTGTCTACGCTTCTTGTAAGGTGACTGTGAGTCACAAGAAGTGATCCTTCCCCTCAAAAAAAATGCATGAAGGTGTGTCTACTTGTCTTCACAACCAATTTGAGTGAACTGAGCTTCCAGGTGGCTTAATCTGAACTCATGTGATCTGAGGCATGGACAAGTACCACCAAAACCTTACTGAAGCCCAAGGATAGATCATTTCTATTTGAAAATAGGTCTGTACAGAAATGCAGAACTTTTGCATATATAATGGGGAAAACATTCCTAATTTTGACAAAATATTTATGCAATAAATATTGTGCAAAATGTTATGCTTTGGAGGAAGTGGAAAATGTTGAGTAGATTTAATTTTGCTGCAACTATTTCATGTATTACTTGCTATCATTAAATTTCATAGCTTAAAAAGGCAGATTTACTCAAGAAAGAAATAGTGGGACCAATGTAATTTAAGGTGATTACCTTTTTGAACTGTGCAAAGATAATTAACCCCAGGAAGAAATAATATTTTTTGTTGCTTATGTATACATATCATGATTATCTGTGTTATAGTTTTTTTTATAATCCATAGTCACACTGCTGTGTTTATAGAGGTATATCGATTTCTACAATATGTTTTACTGTATTGGATGAAAGCATAATGAAAGAACAATTTTAGACATGATTCAAAGCCTCCTAAAATCAATGTGAATCTTTCTATTGACTTTAGTGGGCTTTGAATCATCTTAAAAAATGTGGGAATACAAAAAGTTTTCTTTCAAACTGTCTTCACAGACAGACTTTCAGCATGTTCTCTGATAATCCATTATTTTCAAAACTGCCAAGGTTGCTTTTCTGCTGGAAGTGAGCAGTTACAAAACTCCTTTCCGAATTTCTAAGGTTAGATTAACCCACCTCACCCAAAGTGTTTGAAAATTCAGCCAGTCTGAAAACATTGCTTGAAATTATTTCTCATTTTGAATCTGAAAGACTAAGAGCAAAAATTATAGAGCTAGCTATAAAGGGAAATGAGAACTGCCTTTTCAGTTCTGTTGAAAAACAAAATTCTTTTAACTGATTCCTAAAAGCAAACAGAAACTGGTTTTTTTAGTTGAGTGGTTTATTTTTGTTGTTTGTTGGGCTTTTTCCATTAGACCTGTGATCTATCTGGTTTATCTTCTGTTTCTCAGAAAAAATGTAAATCTCTATAATGAATAGGCATTCAGTAATGTGATTCAGGTATTCCTCCTCTGATTATGAAAGTAGATTAATAGTCATATAAATTATTCTTCTAGATAGTCTAGTAACAGACATCATTTAATCCTGCTAACTTACTCATCTCTGTAATACCTTGTGACATTGAGAAATACAATCAATTTACATGCAACTTGACTCTACAACTAGGAAGGAATGGAGGAGGTTAATAGAAGGAAAACTCTCTTTGCTGCAGTGAGTTTTTTATTGTGTAAATGCTGAATAATCATGACTTAATTAAGTGAAAAGGAGGTGACTGCTATTTTCTTTTTTACTGTGCATTAATAGATGCTTGTCTGATCCCTTATTTAAAAAGACTGAATAAGATTATGGGAGCCTCTGTGTGCCTTTGATCAGGCTACAGCTGATCCCTGGAAATGCAAATGCCAACATGACAAATGAAAAGCTAGAACACCTCTCTATTCCTGCCCCATCTCAAGGATGAATTCTTTTTCTCCAAAATCTCCTTTACTCTTACTCTTCATCTTTGATAACAGTTGATTTTGACAGAAATCATATGTTGTTGAAAATGTGTTTATGGCATGAAATTAATTATAGTGTTTAAGCTAACAAATACCTCCCAGCCCAAGTAATTGAATATATCAGAGTATTTCCATTGTCAGTCACAGACCTAGTCTTCTGCACAAAGTTAATGGATACTGCATGGATTGAGGCATAAATATGTGAGAACTTTATGCCTAATGTTTCATGAAGTTGATTTCTTTTATTGTATCTATTAAAGTAATGATTTAATGCTTATATTTTTAAAGTCTTTGTTTTGTTGCAGAAAAGTACTGATGATTTCATTATTTCTTTGAAGTATTCTTGAATAATATGAAACGGTGATTTGGAAAAAAACTAACATAAAGGTTTCCAAATGTTTTCTTTTATTTATCTGTTTACTGATATTTCTGAATGGAATTATTGTTAATTTAATGTTTCCTTTGTAACCTCTAAAGAATCAGAGAGTTTGGATGCAAAAAAAAAGAAAAAGCCAAAAGTCAACTGGGTAGTCAAAATAGCGACATGGGGCAGAGCGCTGAGTAACAAGTCAATGTTCAAAAACATAGGGCATACAAAGACTTGCCTCATCTGCAGTCTTTTTGTAATTTCCCATTTGTTAGAGCAGAATCTGTGCTTCTTCCATCATTAAGTTATTTTTTCTATAGTTTTTTCTTTTATTATTCTGAAGGAGTTTGTGTTCAGGCTGTTGTAACAGTGATACATATGAGTCAAGCTCAATAAAATCGTGAATGAATCTTATGCATGATCATTTATTTGAATTCCTGCTTAAGGATGACTTCTTGATCCTTGCACCTTTATCTCTAATGAGAATCATCATTACCAATTCCTAACACATCATACTTATTTGCAGGTAATACACATTTGTAATTAAATTGGTTTAGCACTTTTTCAGTTTTTGAATGCAAAGGGCCAAAAGCCTGCTTTCGTATGTGTGCTTTGCTTTCACTTTGTGTTGTGTGTATGTGAGGGAAAGTTGGGATAAAATTAGCTTCAAAATTGTTTTTCAGAGAAGAATACGCATTCCTGCTCGTTGCTGCTACATAAAGCATGATGAGCATTTCACTTCTGAAATGGCTGGATTATAGAACATGAGAAGAGGTACATGATAATATAACAGGGTAAAAATCCAAATTAATCAACTAATAAATCCTTCCAAATATATATGAAATAATTACTGTGGCTTTGAAACAATTTGCTCTATTGGATGTTCATGAATGGTTAAAACTTTCATACTTAAGTGGTTATTGGTAGGAACATGGACTTTTTTATGGTAAAAACTTTGAAAGAGAAAATAAAATCAAGGAGTTGGAAAGAAAACTAAAATACTTTCACCTACCACTGCTGGAACTAACTTTCCTCATTCTTTACAGCTAGGTGTCACATCTCAGTTGAGATAGCAGCATTGGTACATCCCCAGTATATTCAGTCTGGATTTAGGCTGAATCTAGAAACTGAGGCATCCAGGACCACCAAGAGTCTTTTTCACCTCCCAGAACAAAATGTTTCAACTCCCATTCTTTATTCTGCTATTGCTTGTGCAGCTGTGTCTGGGCAGTGATTATACAGGAAGCTGTAAAAGCAGCTGGAGTTTGGTGGGGATTGGGACTGGACGGGGATCGTCACTTTTTAATTTCCCCAGGCCTTCTAGGCTCTTTAATGTTGCTCTGTGTGAGTGTGAGTGTCTACCTTCCATGAGACAGCTTGTCACCAGTTTCATTTAATGGAGAGAAATATTTCTCTTCTCTGGTGAAAGTGTTGAAAAAATGTTTCTTTCTCCCATTCTTTGACATCACCTACAGAAATAAAGCTGATTTTCCTTTCTGTGTATGATCTATTTCTTGTTTCAACCCTTTACTCGCAAGTCAGCAAGGAATGTACTCTTGCTCTGTCTCTCATTCTCAGAAGCGCTAACCAGCAGGTTCAGGTCAAATATACAGACATTCCCTGAAAGGGAGGTCTTTGGTTATGTTTCTTGTGAGGGAAGTATTTGAACTGGACAAGTTATAACCTTTTCTGTATGTATGTAAAAGGCAGTTCTAAAACAATTAAGATCTAATATTTTTCACTGCAATCAGTATTAAGGCTGATACTATCCTGTGATAAACCACCTTTAAAACTAAAGTCCTCTTTGTTGAATAAAAGGTCTTTTTCCTCTATATAGCTCAGATTCCATCATTTTATTGAATGGACTGAAGCAATGTTTTACTCTAATGTTTGTGTGTGGCAGAGATCATCAATAGCATGTGACACTGAACTGCTTGGCGCTTTTCTCTTGCAGCTTCAGTTCTGTCAGATTTACCTAAGCACTTAGTGAGCCCCCAGTCAGTAGGTCATATATTGGGTTTAAAATCAAAGCCTCAGAGTGCATCTGTCCTGATGATTTGCCCTTCACACTAGAGATCCTTGAATTTAAATAACCCAAATGAAAGTAATTCATACCAGCAAGCATCTGTTATTTATATAAATAAAACTCTGAGTTCATAAAGCAGGCTCTGGATGCTAAGTGACTTATTCTTTACTAATCTACTTACAAATGAGAAAGACAATGTTCAGTTTTTATTTTCCAGTTACAACTTTGCTCCCTCTGTTTCTTTGTGCTTCTGCCTTTACATGACAGTAGTGACTGCTTGTATGATTAAAACTTGGCTATTAATTCAATTCTTAATCTTTGCATGATTGGTTACATACAGCTAGCAGCTCACTGGAAGATTATCTTGTGGAATGTTGCAAAATCAGTGTCCTGAATAAAAAATTCAGATATTCTATGGAAGTTGTAGACATGTTTAAGTCCATGAGATTTCCGTTAATTTGAAGACCAAAAAGTCCAACTGATTTTTGTTCCAGGCTCGCTTGACACCTTGTGTGTTATTTGGCAAGTCATATTGTCTCCTGTTTCTCCATCTATAAAATAAAGAAAATGGTATTTACCTTCTATAACTACTATGAGAAATATTTGTACAGAAAATTAGATAGGCAAACTCAATTGCATTTATTCCTTTAAAAATATATTTTATCCCTTTTTCTAGTCAAAGATGAAGTGTGTGTGCTTGTATTCCTTACATAATCCGTGAAGATTATATCCACCCCTTTATTCAAGTGGTCCTTCATTGGAAAATATTTTTCCAGTTCTCTGTGACTTTCTTAACTATTTTTTAGGTAAAGCATTGTGAATTCCTTCTACTTGAATCATAGAATAGTTAGGGTTGGAAAGGACCTTAAGATCATCTAGTTCCAACCCCCCTCCCATAACCAGGGACACCTCACACTAAACCATGTCACCCAAGGATTCCTCCAATCTGGCCTTGAGCACTGCCAGGGATGGAACACTCACAACCTCCCTGGGCAACCCATTCTAGCATCTCACACAGCAGCCTTTTATATTAACAAGCAGGGTGGCTTTTACCTACATCTACTCTAATAATTAACACATAGTTCTCTTTGTACCTGTTGAACAGCAGGAATTGCCATGTCAAATGTCTAAGCAAGCTGTAGGGGCAGTTATTGGTATGACAGAGTCTACAAGTGTTGGCAGAAAAGGAAAAAGTCAATTCTTTCTCCAAAAGCAGCAGCAGTGAGTGATGGGCAGAGGCAATTTCTTAATAATGGCCATCTGTTCACTGATTGATGCCACAATAGAAAAATATGGGATTAAACATTCATTCTCACAATTTGTTTTCAACTATGCATGGAAACATGCATAGTTGATCCTGATTATTCTAGCTCCCATTTCCATTTTCTGTGTTGTATCAAGTTTTTGTCAGTGATACAGTGTATCTGTTATGAGCATCAATTCTTCTCTGTGTGTGGGAAGGTAAAGCTATGTAACTATCTGGGGGCCAGAAGGAATTAGTCAAGGACTCAGAGCTACATCCGTGGCCTGCCAGATGAAAACCCCTGCCACTCCGTGTTATCAATGTTTGGTACTTCAGACAGTATCCAAGTTGCTGGCTTATGCACTGAGTGATAATGATGGTTTGCAGACAAATTTCTGACCCCATCATAATGATTTTTTCATAGGCGCTTCTTTGATAAATTGCCTGGCCTTAACCTGTACTGTGAGTTTTGTCAAAGCTGACAGCAAGAATGAGAGATCTGGATGTTTCTGAATGACTTATGATAACTATAGTTCATTCTTCAATCTATCTGAGTTTCCCAGGTTTTGTTTTTTATTTGTGTATACATAAATGTATTTTTATATTATTGGAAACTTTTTGTAGGTATTCTTCGACTTTGTACTTTGTGATTAATACAACAAATTATCTGTGCAGTCTATCTCTTTGCTAAGACTGCCCTGAAAAAATACAATAAATGGCCTTGTATATTATGGTCTGCTTTGCTAGTGCTATTGAATCCACAGTTGTAGGATGTAGAAAAAATTTTGAATGCCGCCTGTAGGCACTTGCTAGCTAACTTCTTTCATTCATTCAGCTGGTATTTTCCCTGCTGGTTTTGAACATTCATCCTTCATCTTGGTACTGGTTTTAAGTTAACAGTAATTTTCACTTTTTGAGTTATCCTTATTTACTGAAGCTACATTTGCATGTAGTCTCTTATGTTGCTTCCTGAGAAGACACTCTGACGAAAGAAATAGTCTTTGACTTAGAGAGTTTTTCCTAGGATGTGTTAGAAAAAGAAGCATCTTTTACAAGAAAAGGGGAAAAAAAAACCAAACAAACCAAAAAGACTAAACTTAAGCTCTGTCATTAAAAAGGAATGTCTCACCTGAGGCCTGTAATGTGAAAACAGAAGGCATCTTCTTGCTCTCTTACTTCCTCACACTTCACTGGTGAAGGGCTGGAGGCCTATTGTGAACAAATTAGTTTAATTAATTACAAGCATCAGAGTCCCAGACAGACCAAATGCCAGAGGCTGGCATTCATCTTGGTTTGAGAGGAAGTAGCCTATAATTCAGTCTTTTCCTGCTGATCTGAGCCTTCCATGATTCACCTTGTCTTCCAGGGATTGTGCAAAAAGTGTCTGCGAGCTGCAGCTCCTTCATCCAGTTTGGCTCTTGAGTACTTCATATTTACTGAGTATCTCATACAGTGTGTGGATGCTGGCAGAGAAAACTAAAGTTGAAAGCTTCTACTTATATTTTTGTTGCTGAAGGGTTCAGTCTCTGCAGGTTTGTTAACACTTGCTCTCAGCATAGAAAAATCTCTGGTGACTGATTTCAAATCATTTCATCTATTGTATGCTTTTTCTTTCAATTTAATTCAGTCTGAAAACTCTTGAGACAATTCTAAAGAATAAATTACAATGGAAAATTGAGAACCCCTGCATTTTTACAAACTTTAAATACAAAGATCTGAGAACTTTAAGATAAACTCTGTTTTCCATCATTATAAATTCTAATATTACAGGGGGCTTTTATATTTACTTTTGAATATATATATCATGTTTATCTCCTAATGCAGTTATTACAAAGACTTGAAATTTTACAAAGAAAGCAAAATAATCATTAGTCAAAGAAAAAATGAATCATGTATTGTTACATAGTTCATATTAATACTTCCTAAGTCAAAGGGAGATCAAGTTTTATTCTGCTACTTAGTTTGTTTGTTAGCCTAGTTATAATAATAGTAGAAGTTAATGGTAAAGTTGTTTAAGACGGATGCTTGCTACACCAGTAATTTTGAAAGGAAGTAAGATTCATCATGGTGTGAAGTTTCTAAAGTTAATAAATGGTTTGTGAAGGACCAGAAGGATGATAGTTACTAGTGTGGAAGAAGGAGCCTCACAAAACTTTTGCTTTTCCCATGACGTTTGAGTAAACTGCAGTTAAAGGATGAATACTAGGGGTATCTTCTATTCTTATTAAAAGGGCTGGTACTAAAGAAGATAGGAGTAAAACTGAACTGTAGCAGAGTTCAGTTGTATCTTGGTATCAGATCAAGATCGATTTTGTGTAAAAGCTTGATGTTTGTAAAACTTATTTTACATTTTTTTAGTTGCCAAAGATTAAACCAGCACAGCTGAACACCTGCTGATGGAGTCCACTACTTGAAAGAAAATTATAAAAGTGGATGAAGAATGTTGGTCAGGTAAGCAAGTTTCCAATGGCCTATTCCAGTTGGCATCCTTGCTGCAAATTAGGCTAAAGAATTCACTGCATGAGTCAAGTTGAATGGAATCAAAGTCACCAGACATTCTGCCCTGTATAGTGTCCCTTCAGATTTTGAAAGTGAGTTTAGCTGCAGTTTGGGGGAATGGGCTTACCAAACATATTAATGACATTACGTAACAGGGGCAAGGTGCAGGCTTTCTTTACCATAATGGCACACTAAAGTTGGTGTCCCTTTGCGGTATGAATACTCACTGAGAAGCAGCAGAGTTTGAGTTAACTCTAGTCAAACTGATGAAAGGCATTAGGACTTTGACAATGGAGGAAGCAAAAGAGAAAGTAATGCAGCCATTATGTCTGCCAGATAATGGGAAAAGCTGGAACACCTGATGAGAGATAATCAAAATGCTTGAATTAAAAAGTAAATGGATTTTTAGAAAATTATTGTAGCATCTCTGATTTTATTTTCTGAATTAACACTTCATTGTTATGCTAAAGTGTGCACACTACTCAATGGCTTCATAATTACCCTTAAAAAGATTTAAGTAAACACCATTTTTCTCAATATTTCTAATTCTCGTCATGGTATGTGAGGGTCTTGCAGCCTCTAATGCTTCCCCTTTACAAAGCACTTGTGAGGTGTGTGTTGCTATCCTACTTCTACAGGGAAATTGAGGTATAGAGAGATGCAGGCATCTGATCAGAAATTTAGGTTCTTAAGCAGGAACTCTGGGTAAATCTCTAGCAAGGTCTTTAAACTGTATTTGGTTCTAAGAAGTCTAAAATCGTTGTCACGTTGTGGGGAAAAAAAAAAAAATAGAACCTGCAGAATGTTCTGTTTGAGGGTGGTGCTCTAGTTAAAGTTATACATCTCAGCATGATAGAGATAATTATTCAGTCTTGATGTTGTTACCATTGTGGGATGAAATATTTAGGGAAGTATGGACTCAAGTTTGTGAAGAAGATTCCACAATAGTTTCACTGGCAACTGTGACTGCAAAGTTGTGAATTAAGGATATTTTTGGAAACTAAGAAAAAGTTCTACATTCTACATTATATAAATTTTGTAAGCATGTAATATAGAGATCCTGACAGTTATCTTCCTCTGGTTTATTTTTACACCACCTCTTTATCACAAAACCACTACAAATATCCTGAGAACATATAAGCATTTGACCAACAGGTTCTGAGAGCATTCAACCACCTTGGGCTCATTACCAATAGATAAAATGGTCTTTACATCAGCAGAAACTTGAGACCTTCTGAAGAGAGACTTCCCTCCACCCCATCTCAATTTTACCTTACTGCTTTATTTTCTGGACAACTTTCCACAGACATTTAAAATTTTGTTAGACAAAATGCTAGAGGGAGAGTTAACATACAATTCTTCCACTAATAGGATGCAAATAGGTGATTAAGGATGATACTTTGGGCTTTATGTCTGGTAGCCCCTATGTAATTGAAAATTCTGCTCTATTCTTGCCCAAAAATGGTTTTATTAATTGCATTTGTTGACCTAGGAGAGGACTAAACACTTTATGTTTGGTTTCTTAAATAGATAATTTTTTGTGACATGATGCTATCTTAAATCTCAGCTTGCAGGAGCTGGACAATAAAAGAATTTTGCAGTAGAGTACAAGCACAGCCAGCAGCATTATCTGTGCTGTTCTCAATGTTGTTGATATGAAAATAAAACTTTAGGAGATGAACACTAAAAATAAGTAACATGCAGACTAGTTCATGAGAAAGAAAGAAGGGATTCTTTATCACAATGATCTGGTGTAGTCACCTCCTTGCTGAAAGAAAAGCCTTTAGGAAGTGCTTCCATGCTGCTGTGAACTGCATCCAAGAATTGTTGATAATTGCTAAAGGACAATAGTAAAAAAACACAACCAAACTAACTAGGAACACAGGCCCTGGGAGAGACACACAGATCTAAATTTTAATTTTATAGACATGAATGTTTACAGAACTATTGTTATTGCTATAAATATTAAAAAAAAATCAAAGAATTCTTGTGTATTCTCATATCATGATGCCTTCAATACTTTATATTTTACTGATAAAGCCTGAGCATAGTCAAGTCTTAAAAAACAGTATCTTTGTCTGTACTCATGGTACATTGACATATTCATATGTGTCTTGCACCCGAGCACCGAATCTGAGAAAACATAGACAAGAAGATCAGCATATTCTCACATTTTCTGAAGGATTCCATGAGGATAGACAAAACCTTACATCAGTTTTATTGCTTGTCTATATATATTTTAATTCCCACCACTGTTTCTCCTTCCCTGTGGATATCCGTATGGTATAATTGAGTAGTGCATTATTGTTTTCAAAGGTTATACCAAGTAGCTTCTTTTTGCAATCTTTCCCTTGATGTTTCCTTTGTTTAGATGCTTTCAGTTCTGTTGGCCAAGTTCTGATGAAATTCGCGTGCTGTGCAGTTACTGCATGCCATTTATTATCACATAATCTGCCATGCTGAGTGTTCGACACATACTTAAATGTGAATACAGGAAAGTGACGGAGGTACAGGAAAACATGTTCTGTTAATCATTAAAATACATTAGTATTCCTAGGTGTTGTAAAATCTCATGTTTTACAGTTAAAATTTGGATTCTTTTCAGAGTTTGTTGATGTTCAGTACTTTTGATATGGAAATATTTAAACTCTCGTAGCAGTACAGTAGGATTCTTTTGTTTAATTTATGTTGAATATATAAAATATAGTATCAACCTAAGTGAAGTTTTTAAGAAAGCCTTACTCATGATTTCTCTGTTACTGGATTTTCTAGGCAGCACAATTGTTTCCAGTTCCATAAAGACTTTGGTTTTCATTTACTGTTTTTTCTGTCATTAGTACAGGGAGGATGCCTGCTTTCTGGGAAGGTAAACCTTACTAAACCTTTCAGCTTTAGTAATACTGAACATTCCCATATACATGTACCTGGGAAAGTTTCTTAGTGCTCTTCTGTTTTCCAAGATCTCATTTGTGACAGAGGTGGAAGATGATTTCCTTCATACCTTGTCTATGTGTTTACACATCTTCTACAAGTGACAACTAGAGGAACCAGGAATTAGTATACTGATGGACTAGAATTTTTCTACTAGGATAAAGAAACTTTTAGGCAGTTGCAGGACTAATTGGCTGCCTCATTGCAGCTCTGAACACATTTTCTGGTATACTGAGTCAGTGACTGGACACTAGAGTTCAATACGAGAAATTATTTAAGTAATGGAGAATCTAGTTGTCAGCTTCCCAGTAACAAAAATTACATGTAATTTTACATAAGTGGTCTTCAGTCTCTGTTTAATGGCCCACAGTGGTTCATAGGCTATTTCTAGGAATCTGATAATGGTAACTGAAACATGCATATCTATTGCTATTTGAAATGAATTTTGCACACAGCTCAGAGAACTTGTAGGATTTCTACCTAGTTGTAGAACCCTATGTTACTTTTGTTTGATTTCACTGGCCTCAAAATGGGAGGTTATATTGGGATATTAGAAAAAACCTAGTAATTCTTGGCTTCTTGTTATGAATGATACTGTGCAGCAGAAAAATAACAGTAATTAGCTGAATTTCTCTTACTAAAAGTCATCTTCTGTTCCACTTTCTTTTCTCAGGATATGGCAATTTTAGAGTTTTAATGACTAAAAATTCCGGGACTACTGTGTTATTTGAACATGAAATATTTTGCATGTAAGGAGGAGGCATTGACAAAAAAGCTGAAGAAGACATGAAATTCACAGAGTTTAAATCAGAGAACTCATTGTTACAATTTCAGTACCTTTTTCCCACAGAGGTTTGCCAGTGGAGTTTTTACCTGCGTTCATATTTTATTAAACAGGAACATTCCACACAGCTGTAGTTTTGGAGGAAAAGAAGCCTGTCAGTAGTATGAAGTTAGCCGTAGGGTACCAAATATTTGGCAGTTAAATAGCTGAGGAATCCCTCTCATAGCAACTACTTTTCTCTGTTTGATGTCATTCCCATGCCAAAGACAAAGTGCTAAGGACTTAAAGAATTTGTTGTTGAGGTTCATTGTACACCCTTTCTCTACAAAGGGTCTTGTAAAATAGAGAGAGATCCTGCTGTGTATGAAAAACAATGCTAAAGTGCTTAATATGTGAGTCATAATAAACTGGTTGTTTTAATTGGGTCTTACTTCTAGGATCAAGTAGGGAATCCAGTTTAGTATGGAACATTTCTCACAAATGCCCCTCTTGGTCTCACTTCCATAGCATTTGGGTGATAGATTGTACTTTTCCAGCAGTATTATCTTTTAATAAGGCAGTTCTGGTTTAATTCTAGAAGAATGCAACCATGCCAATTACAGCATAAATTTGGACTTACTACAGTAAATGTATTTCAGCTACTCCGGATTTACAATAGCACGCGAAGAGTCTGCTCTATGTCATCTACTCAGGGGCTTGAAAAATCACAATGCATAGAACATCAGTCAAATGTGAATGTGAGAATATTAGAGTTGAGATTTGTGATCTTTCAGGACTGTTGGGAATGGCATTTCATGACTTCAGGTAGGCTGATGGGATACATACTTAAGAAAAGCAGGATGTGTTTAATTGATAGTGCAAAATCTTTGAAGGCTGAGCTGAAAAAAGCTGTGACAGGAGAGTCAAAGAAACAAAAACTATTTCCCTTGAAGTGGGTAATTTTCTGTATGCCTCTAGTACTGTTCCTGAGGCAGATTGCCCTCGTTGCCCTTCATCTACCCACCACTTAGTCCTTTGGCTCAGAAAGCCATTGTGACAAGACCCATCTGTAGAAAAGACACATTGTCTTCTCTGGAACTTCATAGCATAGAAATGAAGGGAAAGAAAATCCGTTAATTTTAAAAGTGAACTTATTCTCTCTGCTTGCTAATTTACCCATGACCCATCAGAAAAATTGGTAATAATGATTTGTTTTGTTACTTTTTCTTTATCTCCCCAGTTTAAGATAAAATAATATATAATGTTTTTTTCAGAGACTGAAATTCCACGGTGTTTTGTAGCTGTTTAAGGTGTCATGTCAAGGAACTATTGCAAAGGTGATGAGGGTTTGATGGGTAGCCTTCCCAATAGGGTATTCTAATGTCTTTTCTATATGTGTAGTGTTTCTTTGAGAGAAAGAAGGAAAGAAAGAAGGTCTCCCTGAAACTCTTAACATTTTCTGAAAATTCATGTTTCATAGAAAGAGTCCCAGTTGCTTCCAGGACTCCCAAGATTTTAGTGAGGTTTTCTGGGGAGTGTGTTTCATATCTTTTTATTAGAAAATGAAGATACTTTTAATAAGCTTTCTACCAACTCTTAATTTCTGACTTAAAGTTTTGGCACAACAGTACATACATACCACCAAAAAAAAAAAAACAAACCAAAAGTATTCCTAAATATTTTGGCACAACACTCTTTGCACACAATACTTTGTATCATGTATTAGGATGAGTTCTGTTGGCTATAAACCAGTACCTAAAGCTCTGGTAATATTCATTATAAAGGTCATTGCCCTGGAATGATACAATCCTGCACCTCAGAGTACTTTACAGTAGGATGATAAAATGGTGAACTTTATTTATTGGCAGTTGTAGCTCACTCTTATATTTTATCAGTCATTCACAACAGGAAGAAAAATCAGAATGAGGGAAAATAAAGACAGAGATAGATCGTATGCAAGCGGAATTAATCATTAAAGCTTGTATTGTCAGCCCCATAACAAATAGAAAAATTTATGAAGCTGGTTTGAAAAGTATTAGACATTTCTAAAAAAATTAGTGTATCTTCGTATTTTCTTTAGTGAGAAAGGATGATGGAAAATAGGTTTCTTCAGAGTGGATTCTTGCATGCCATTCGTATGTATCTCCAGGCAATCCACACAAGCGATTCACAAAGGCTAATTACAAAGCAGGAGTTGGAGCAGAAGTTAAACTTAGTATTCAGAATTTGTATAGATGCTTTTCTGTTTCTATTGCTTATGAAGGGAGACAACTGAGACTTTGCTTAGTTAAACTGAAAGAAGGTTGTGTGAATGTGTCATAGAATTACCCTGATGAAAGTTTAGATTATCAGGTCATCTCTCAACTCCATGTTGAAATTCACAGGAAAACTTCGTTATAACTATGATATTAATACTAAAATTATAATACATAACTATAGAGTAAATCCATCCTTAGGTTTTTAAAGAAGTAATATAAAAGTGTTATCCAGCTTACAAAGTCCCTCAACTCTGCTGCCAAGACTGTAAGAATATATTCTTATACCCATTTTAATCTTACACTTTACCCTTATTATCCATTTTGGGATACTTGAAGACAGTTTGGGCTGAATGGACCATTGTCTGAGTAAGTGGGAATGTTTTTTGATCTTATAGAATAGCAATACTGTTAATAGACTGAAGTGAGTCATCAGAATTACTAGTCAAGAAGTATTGTTCAGCAGTAAACAGGAGGTGATAATCACAGTTACTGAGCCAGACTCAGCCTATGGATAGGGACATTGTATTGTTTAAAAACAGTTTCTGAAATGCCTATTAAGTTTATTTCATGAAATAGAAAGTAAACAAAGGCAAAGTGCTACCGTTTTTCAAAATTTTTGGTGACTTCTGGAATTTTAGAGAATTGTTGCCAGTAAAAATGTTAGTGCCAGGAACTAGATCTGTTTGAGTCATCTTGAAAGTGATGGATAGACTTGGGTTAGAAAAGCAACTACAGTGAATGCATAGGAATTATTGCCTTCTGCAAAAGCTTTTATGTTCAGTATTATGAGTCTATAATTCATATGTTCATTCTATAAAGCCATACTGCTGTTCATAAATATATACTTGAAATAATACTAATTCATAGTCTGATGTGTAAAATCATTAAAATTTTTGCATGCATGTACATGAAGAATAATATCCAAATGCAAATGGCTTCATGTTATAAAAACAGGAAGAGGTATCGCCTTTAAAGGAACTCTTACAGTGAATGCTGTGGAAAAACAACAGAAAAAAAAAAATAAAGAAGCCTACCAAAACTATATCTCATCTTTTTGCTAGTGTGTGTTAGTGGTAATCCTACCCAAGTCAGTGGTGTATCTCTGTAGTTGTACTTATGGAATATCAAAATGTTCATATGAGTTGAAGTAGACATAGGCTAAGTATTATGGATGGTGTAAATGATACCAGAATCAGACCCCTGCTGTTTCAGAACCATTTGAACATGTAATAGTGATGGAGTGAGTTATTCTATTGCAGAAATTTTGCTATACCTTAATTCTGAAATGAGATCAACCATCACTTTCGTCATCATGAGAAAAATCAAACCCAAAGGTACCCACCAGCACAGTGTTCCTTGTAATGTAAGCTCAAGGAGTCACTTTTATACTGGTTTTATAAAATTATTTCACTACTTGTGCAGATAATACAGAAAGCATTTGGATCAACTCTGCCAAATTAAATACCTCTGTATTTGTTGGAAGGGAGAAAGCATTTGTTACCAAATATAGCTATAGTTGCCTAATGTTGGGACAATTCAGATGCTTAAATAAGTATTATATGGACAGCTCAAGAGTCCTCAAGTTTAAAATTTTACTGAAAAAATTTTCATTACTGGGCCTGGATCTCAGCTACTGTTCTATTCTTTGTGTACTAAATTTATCAGCAAAACAGAGTATATGGCTTGGTTCTGATTTTTGAGTGTGTCCGTACTCTTTTCATATCTCTTTGAGTATCTGCAGAAGATAACAGGCAAATTATGGGTCACATTTTTAATTCTGCTTGAAAACTGTGAGAAGTCCTTAAACTTGGTTATGAGTGTTTTCCACTGGGTGGTGGAAAAATTGTTGCTGTAGAGGGAAAGGCAGAAAACAGATGAACCAGTCAAACTATTAGCACCTCAAAAGGTGTACATTGACACAACTACAGCTAAACTCTAGGGTAGTACAAATGACAGTATAGTGCCTTAATTAAATTGAGATGAAGATTCTTACTTCTTATGTATAACTATGTATTCAGCTTTAACATCACTGTAATGATGCTCTACTGTCCTCTTGGAAGGTTCATCATGTCTGAAGGTCCCTTTCGCTGCATATCTAGCTTGTAGTAGTTGTTTTCTTTGGCTTTCAGCTGTATAAAGAGTAATGCAAGGGTTTGACAGAGAAACACTAAAGACTCATGTTGACTTTTTTGGGACCCTCCTGCTGACAGTCTTTGTCTGCAGATGGAACAGTTTCCACATACAGATCATGTTTCTGTTATTTGCTGCTCTAGCTATCTGACAGCATGGAAGATTGCAGTTCTCAAGGTCATACTAGTCTCCTATTTCATTTCAGATTTTTAGTTTATTTAGAGGGCTTGGATGTTTGTGAAAGCAATTTTTATGTGCCAAAGATTTTTCTGAGTTTCATTACCTGACATGGTCTCAGTTTCATTTCTTCGGACACTTGTAGTATTATATTCTAAATCCTTACCTCAGCCTAGACATAAGTGGGAGCACTCAGGCCTCTCCATCTTATGTCATATTATTTTATGACAACATGAATCTCTGTGTTGAAACCAAATATGGAGACATGTCTACACTGCAATGTGGGACAGGCATAACACCAAATAGGGTAAAACATACTCTCCAGGCTCTGTGCAAGGCCACAGGTTGGGACTTCTGGAACTGCTACAGGAATGACAATCAGGTACCATGAGGAATGCTGGTAAACCTGTACTTGGACATGGTGCTTTTGACATGTCAGTCAGTTCTGGTAATCCCTTCAGAGGTTATATTGAGTCATCTGTCTCTTTACACATAAAATCATAGAATAGTTAGGGTTGGAAATGACCTTAAGATCATCAAGTTCCAACCCCACGCTAAACCATGTCACCCAAGGCTTCATCCAAACTGGCCTTGAACACTGCCAGGGATGGGGCATTCACAACCTCCGTGGCCAACCCATTCCAGTGCCTCACCACCCTCACAGTAAAGGACTTCTTCCTTATATCCAATCTAAACTTCCCTGTTTAAGTTTGAACCCATTACCCCTTGTCCTGTCACTACAGTCCCTAATGAAGAGTTCCTCCTGGCATCCCTATAGCCTCACTTCAGATACTGGAAGGTTGCTATGAGGTCACCACGCAGCCTTCTCTTCTCCAGGCTGAACAGCCCTAACTCTCTCAGATGACTTCAGGGCTGTTGCAAGCTGGAATGGTGTATGTAGAAAGTTTTTGGGTTCCATTTCGAATATAGTGCAATGTGCAGTGCAATCTGGATTTTGCTGCTGTTACAGGGAAACAATAGGGTATGTGGAACTTTCCTGTAATACCGTGTTGGATCTCACTGGGAGTAAGATGCAAGGATATGATAGATATGGTGTCTTTCCTTTCTTAGTTATATGTTAAGAACACTAAAGTGGTGTGCTAAGCCCAAGTGCAGTCTTTTTTTCTTTCTGACAAGTGGGAGGCTGACTTTCAGATCTTCTTCACATAGGTAAAAATTAAAGCTGAACTTCAATAAACACCAGCCTATTAAGCAGAATACAGGATTGCTGTATCTTCTCTCAGTGATGTAAATCTGTTTTTTTTTTTTTTTTTTTTTTTAAAATTTTTTATCCAGTGCAAATCAG